>JBBPDC010145516.1:0-23014 GCA_037974485.1 Hemigrammopetersius urotaenia
GTGTGTGTGTGTGTGTGTGTGTGTGTGTGTGTGTGTGTGTGTGTGTGTGTGTGTGTGTGTGTGAGAGAGAGAAAATGAGATGGATAAAGAGAGATAGAGAGGGTGATGGAGGGGAAAAGAAAGAGGGAGAGAATGTCATGTTATCATCAAGGTCATGAGGCTAGAGAGTCCTCTATTCACATGACCTTTCACACACACACACATGCACACTCTTACCCAGACTCCACAGTACCACTTTGAGTGTGTTTCTGTTTTATCTCACAAAGACCTTGTCAGTATGTGTGTGTGTGTGTACAGGACATTTGTTCAGGCCATGTGAACGTGACACGCGCAGTGCCCTTCTCTCTCTGTAGTGAAAAAAGAAAGAAGCAGATGAAGGGTAGAAGGAAGAATATAATAGAACCCACTCTGGTGTTTGTCGCTGTGTCCCGCTGTGTCCCGCTGTGTGTTCCCAGCTGTCCCTGAGGGAGCCTGTGTCCCTCTGAAACGCACTCTGAGAGAAACGTGCAGTCACAGAGATTAGTACAACACCCTCAACAGGTTCTTTCCTGTTTTGCCCATTCTTTTCTATTCATCATAGCATAACTAAAACTGGAATAAACCGTATTTTACAGTATCCGTGGAAACAGCATTCTTCAAAATAAATGTGTTTCATACAACATTTTTTTTATCCTGATTAGGATGGCTTATTATTTATCCTATTATCTCCATGGGTTGTGTCTCACTCTGTCCCCTGTTTACTGTAGTGCACTGTTTTGAGCTGTGTGTTGATCTGTGCCCTGTTCAATATATAGTGCACTATTTTGAGGGTGTCTCATACTGTGCCCCCTCACTTCATAAAGCGCTATTATGTACTATGTCCTACAACATGTCCTGTTCACTATATAATGCAGTACTATGGGCTGTGTCTCACACTGTGCCCTGTTCTCTATATCGTGCAATATTTTGGGCTGTGTCTCACTGTATTGTGCACTATTATGCGCTGTCAGTAACTGTCCTGTTCACTATATAGTGCACTATTTTGGTCTGTGTTCATGACTATGCCCTGTTCTCTATGTAGGACACTATTTCGGTCTTTGCCCATTCTGTAGATATGGAACACCAGTAATTGGCTTTGATCAGAACTCCAGCAGTTGATTTAGTTCATTTTTTTATAGGTTTGATGGAATGTGAAGACCGAATAATGTTCAGCAGATGCAGGTCTGTAGTGCTATTGACAGTCTGCCGTTTTCCTCTCCTCTGCAGGAGTGTTTACTAGATAAACATCATCATGTTGCTGTTGCTCTGGGAAAGCAAGATGGTTCCAACTTCAATGTGAGTTGTAAAAAAAAAAAGGCAACAAACAGCACTTGGTTCACACAGGATTATTTTAAACTTCCCTTTAAAACAACAAACTCTCCATTCACACAGAATGCTGGGAGTTCTGCCACCCCCCCTGGTTTCACCCTGTTGACTTTCAGTGAACTGGTCTCTGGAGCCACACCCCTTTCGGATGAAGACCCTGCCTACTGGGAGAGTTTTCAGAGCAAAAAGGAAGCGCCTGTCCGTCAGACCGAAATGCAGTGACACCCCAGCACTAGCAGGGCTGCAAATAGTTTGGTGAAAAATCACATTCCACCAGTGAAGTAGCCAAGACTGTCTGAGGTTTGCTGCTACTTTAGTATTAGTAAAAGTCAAATGTTACTATTAAGTAGTACAAGCTTGTACCCCACCAGTTAGCATGATGCCAACTACGTGAATTAATCACCATGCATTTGCCTCAGGCTTGTAAATAAAGGTATTTCATAATTTGAATTTTCCTTTCCACTTAAAATGCTGCTCCAACCTCAGAGCGCATCAAATGAGGGACTTTATTGAAGAATTGCTTTCGCCTTTATACATTGTGAGAATAAAGTGTGAGAACTGTGATGGTGGCAGTGTACATTCTTTTGATTATTAATTTCAGTATTCATTTTTAAAGGGGGAACATTCACTACCCCAAAAATAAATAAATAAATAAATAACTTTTTCTGCTCCATCTGCTGCAGCCTATTTTTATCTGTGGATGTTCAGCAGGCCATTAGGAGTGTAGGACATCTCTGTATCTCTCCGTCTCCCTCACCACTCTCTCTCCTTCTCTATCTCCCTCTCTCTGCTCCCTCTCTCTCTGCTCTCCCCTTCACTCTCTCACTACTGCTGGGTCAAAAGGAAAAATTATAATAATAAATGACCAAATTGATTATTATTAGTAGTATTAATATGATCATTATTAAATATAGTTCTTATTAAATGATTACTATTATTATTATTATTATTATTATTATTATCCTTTCCACTTAAAATGCTTCTCCAACAGTGTGTGTGTTTGTGTGTGTGTGTAAGGGAAAACGTCTGGTACTTGAATGTGGCTTTAAAAAGCAGAAAAAAATGTATGCCTGTGCAAGAGAAATAGTAAAGAATGAGACAGAGGGACAAGGGAAATATGAAAGAATATGAGAGAAAGTAAAGGATATATGAATAAAAAATGAGACAGAGAGGAAGAGAAATAAAATGATGAGAAAGGAAAGATAAAAGAGAACAAGAAAGAGCTCTCCCGCTTTTTCCAATTTCTTTCCTATTTCTTTCTCAAGAAACAAAAGGATGAGAGAAAGGAAAGGATAAGAGAAGATGGGTAAAACAAGAAAAAACATAAAGCCAGGCACAGATGAAATGTCACACTGCTTCTAGTGTCAAGCCAATCGTGTGTGTGTGTGTGTGTGTGTGTGTGTGTGTGTGTGTGTGATTTTCGCACCCATCCTCCTCTCTGACAAACACTTTTCCCCGTTACCACGGCAGCCATCCTAGCACAGCCTGTTGCGAAAACTAGAACATAGAGAGAGAAAGAAAGAAAAGGAGAGAGAGGGAATAGGAGAGAGGGAGAAGGAGAGAGAAAGTCTTTTACCATGTTACACTTACAATATAATGTTTTGCAATGTCCAGTATGTATGTTCAGTCTTTTGAGTAAAAGATCATACTGATGATCTTTCACATCTTCTCCAGCATCTCATCCTGTACCAGCGTGGACCACACTCCAGGTGACCAAAATAATGAACCTGCTCTTGTTCTTGTCTTTTAATTTTATTGTTCATCCGCACCTATGTTCCCCACTATTTAAGCACCCCCGGACTGTGCTGTAAGTTTGGTTTGGTTTCCTGTTTTTTTCTGAATGACTGTCTGCCATCCTGGCTGCTCATCTTTTAGATTAAAGGCTATTGTCAAGTGTTTGTTCATCTCACATATTCCAGCAGGACAGATGAACAGACCACCTACTGAGGCTCAGATGATGTTCCCTTACTCAGGAATGTCAGGAGATTTGCCAGATAAAACATGGCCTGGCTGTGCAGGTGCATGGTTTGTCCAGCTGTAGGGTCATTGCAGGGATAGACAGCCAGATCTGTATGACACCTCTGGACTGCGACTTGTGCTGCCCTCCATTGTGGATCTCCCAGTGCCTGCTGCACTAGCTCCCCCCGTCTTAATCCCAGAGTGCTACGGCAGAGATCCTACTCGCTGCAGGAGTTTTCTAAGAAATATCAATCTCTGCTTCACTGATTACATTGAATTAACTGATGCACAAAGGGTTTCCTCTACTTTACTCATTACACTCTTGTTCTGTTTCTGCACTACAGGATTCAAGGTCAGCCGGCAATTTTAGTTTCCCTCAGTTGTTCAAAGAGTGTCCCATTACACCCCTTAGTGCCCCCTGCGCATGTTAATTTCTTATATGGTTGTCGGTTGCCTCACCTAAATTACACCTTGTCTATCTCCATCTCCACCCTTAGCTCCAGTCCCACTTAATTTTAAGTCCATCCATGTTTGTCAGTCAGCTTAGTTTTAGGTCTCTTTTGGTTCTGTTCATTAAACCCCATGGCCAACTGGTGTTGTAGAACCCCCTCACACCAGTCAAATTGCCACTCTTACACTATCATTTTGTTCCACTTCAGTCAAGAACCTATTGTCCCAATCATCATAAGTTTGAGCATATTTGGCAAGTTGGTGGCTGGTGAGGTGGACCCTATTCTTTAGTTGATTTGACTTTTTCATTACATGCAGGCCTGGTTCCAAGAACTGTAAAGCAGCTCATGCCCCTTTTGCATGAAAAATTATGGAGTTGCAGTGCACAGCCGTCCTAGCAACCTGTCCACCTGATAAGATCGTTGTACCAGAGTGTTTCCACATGGCCCTGATGAGGTAGGTTCACATTAGACCAGCCATGAGACACTTGCCAATGATGTATGTGTACTGGTGCAGTCTTTGTCAGTGTGTGCACAAGCCAAGGATCTGTCAGAGCAGCAAAGTGCTGTCAAAAGGGCATACATGCATTTTGTAGCATGTCCATTTCCTGTTTTTCATGTCTCCCTCCTTAGACCAAAAGTGCTGAGACCGCAGGATGAGACACCTGACGCTTTGAGATCCCCTACTGCACCCATGATGGAAGGTGGCCTCATTTTTTCAGTCTGGTACCTCATAGACTCCCAGTGCTGTCAGGAAGCTCTGCAGTACCTGGTTGACTGAGAGGGTTATGGCCCCGAAGATCAGGGCTGGGTCCTGGCATGGGTCTATGGGTGGGCCTAGGACAACCCCATGCCTATGAACATCCTCAGGGCCCAGGCGATACCCCTTGCCCTGTTGTTGTGTTTAAATTTTGTTATTTCCTGCACCTGTATACCACCCCACTTAAGCATGCCAGCCTGACCCAGAAGTGTTTGTTCACCATTTTTGTATGTGCATTTCACCAATGGCTTGTTCTATGTTTTCTTGAGTCTGTTTCCTTTCTGGCATTTTGGAGTTTTTTCCTGTTTCTGTTTGATTGTTTGCCTTCCTGGCTGGACTCATTTTTCGGATTAAAGGCTTTGGTATCGTGAAGCATTTGTGCCACCTTTCATCTCATGTACTCCAGCATAACTGTTTTTTTCACTGTTCTCCTAAACACTATAATAGTTTACTTTAAACTCTTGAACTCTGTAACCCCTGATTTGCTAAATTAGTCAGGCCAATAAACCTTGAATTGAATTGAAAGAGAGAGAGAGAGAGAGGGAGACCAGAGGGAGCAGTAGGGATTGCAATGTGGGTGTTTGTGCTGTTGATCGATAGAAACACACACACACACACACACACACAAATAACAGTCAGGAGGGGTTCAAACAGGAAATGACATGCCTATTGTTAGATTAGTCCAGCTGAATTAACAACACACACACACACTCTAAGATCAGTATTAGGTAAATTGAACTACTCCTGAAGGGATGGAACAAACCATACTGCAACAAACCAAATATCCCCCCGCACTGTTAAAGTTTCTACATCCACCGTTCACAATTTAGCCCCCTTCTTTCAGTGTTAGGTAGTTTTAACCCTACCCATTTACCTAATGGATATTTTAAGAGACTCTCAGGAGAAAAAAAAAACATTATATAGTACAATAGCCCTTTAAATGAATGGGAGAGACCCTGTGTTCATGTAATATGTTTATTTATATATATTATTTTATAATTTTACAGCATATAATAAATGAATAAATAAATAAATATGTATATAAAATAAATTGCTGTTTTAATGGCATGTGAAGTGTTGGTGTCCTCTGCTGTCTGTTTGTGCCCGTCCCACTGGAACAGGTGTCAGGCTTCATCAGAGGGCGTGTTGACAGGTGGACAAGACCCATTTGGAAACAGGGTCCCTGTTGTAGTGCTGGAGAGGTCTGTGCTCAGAATGTAAAAGCACTTCATCCAGGGATCCTATAAAAAGGCTGTATGTGTGTGTGTTTATATTTTGGGTCTGGCTTATTAAAGTAAATTACATCACTTTTGTTCACTGCATCTTTGTGTCAATCCCCGTTGTTAAGTGTTGCTGTGGGAAACGGCACCCTATGACCCTATACACGCACAACATTAAAGGGGAACTCCACCCATTTCCTCAAATTCCCATACACAATGAAATATTTAATCTATAAACAGAGAAGTTCCGAGTGGGTTTTGTATGAAATGCTCCCTTCTAGAGAAACTCAGTGTCAGATCTGTTTACAGTGGTGATGAATGGAACCAGAATTGCCTCTAGAATTTCCCTCATAAAAAGTTATTCACTGAAATGATTATGAATATGCTGCCTGATGCCTGAGACATTGTTTTAGAAGCTTTTGGTCCTAAAACAAAACCCATTCATGTTGGAGAGGTACATCATGCGAGGCATTGTGAGACAAAATAGTCCTCAAAGAAAACTGGTTTATTTCAGATTTGCCACTATTTTACTGTCATCATCTTTCTATATAAACACTCAGAAGACATGTGTAGCTTCACTGGTCGGTTTGGAAGGTAATAAAAACTAAAATGGCTATATTTGTGTTGGAGATGTCTGGTTCCATTCACCACTTCTGTAAAGAGTCTCTACAATGAACTTTGTTTATACACACTGAATTATGGGGAATGAATTATTTTTGGAATGAAGCCAGGGACCTGGGTTATTTGACTATACTGGGTAACAAATTTTATATTTCTTAGTCAAATTTTGCCCACTGATTTAGAAAATCACGTACGTTTTTCCTATCTTTAATGGTACTCTAGATAAACTAAATTGTATGTATATTTTTAATTATAAGGTTGTTGTAATGTTACTATTATTTTCATGTTAGCTCAATGTGTGGGAGCTGGCAACCCCGTTATCTACATGTACAACAAACAACATATTAAAATGTAAAAGCATTATAAAAGACCATGTCAGCCAAGCTGCCAAGTTTAGTTTTTTCTAAAAATGATGTTTCTACTAAACCCTTGAAGCTACATGAAAATAAACATAACTGCCAAAATCAGCATGCCAAGATTGTATAAGAAACACCACAAAATGTAATGAAACAAATTTTTGTTGCCTGGTGTTATAACTGGAGGGATAAAAGCAGGGATCAGAGACCAATGTGTCTTGGACATGTGCTGCTCAGAAATCACAACATCAGCAGTATGAGCACTATAGACAGATGGATAATGTTTATGGATGGACAGATGTACGAAGTGTGTTTTGTAGTGTTTGACACAGAGACAGAGAGAGAGCAATGTACTGTTTTCCAAAAGTACGGGTTGTTCCTGTATGTGTGTGTGTGTTTTAACAGGAAGCTGTTAATCCAATAAAGTTTTTATTTCTTCACTGCTAATCCTCAGAGAGACCAGCATGACAGTTTTTTTCCTCTGAGAGAGTGTGTGTGTGTGTGTGCATTTCAGTTTATGACCTTCACACATCTTTGTTTTTCTTCACTGTTTGTTAGGACTTCACTGAGAAGGCCGTAGTGGAGAAACACAACAAATAATGCAAACATCTAAGAGAAGCTCCTGAAGCTCAGCCAGAAAGCTCCTGAAGGTCCCTTATACCTTATCAGGAGTTTTGGAGACATTTATGAATTTTTGGACATTTCTGACCTCCAGCAGTTGCTCTCAGATACCTTCATTGTTCTTCCGTAGGTTTCTTGGTAGGTCATCACATCTACAGATCCATCATATAGACTTCAGAGTCCAAAACACACAGGAGATATTTCTTAGAAATCTTGGAGAATGTTTCAAAACCACACACAGAGACTATCCTGGACCACTCTGCTTCTTTGTGGCAGCCCACTATCAGTTGCTCCATCTCTAATTATACGGCTTAATCTGATTGGCCAAGCGTGATGAGGTCGTAATGAATGAGTGATGAGCAGATTACCGTGGTAATGATATTATGGGTTGGGGCGGGAGGAGATGAAGAACAGGGAGATAGGCACTGCTCTAGAACAACGGGATAACAACAGGGCATTGCCATAGACCCCATAGACACATTCTAAAAAAAATTGTGCTCTAAGTAATTATCTACATAGAATGTTTTCATATATAATAATATGTACATATTAAATGTAACATTTAAATCGGTTTCTAAGTTATAATGTGTGTTTGACCGAAAGGTAATAATAATACACCCCCATCTGTATTGTATATATGCAAGTAACTAAATATATACTATATATATATAAAATATAAATACAAATATATATATATATATATAAATACAAATACAAATATATATATATATATATATATATAAATACAAATACAAATATGTGCAACACACACAGGGTTTAATGTAAATCAGTAAAGACAAAAGGCTGCTGGTGTGTCTGTAAGCGAATGCTTCGTTTTATTGGCAATGTGAAAAATGACTGACAGCTGTTAGTTTAGTGTGAATGGAGGGACCAGTGATAGACAGCTCTTGGTTTTGTGTGATTGGAAGAACACATTTGATTGACACCAGTTGTTTGGATATCACTGGACAGGTGTGTTTGACTGACAGGTCAAGGTTCGCTGTGAATGAAAAGAGTTATGACTGACTGTACCATCTCAGTAAGATTACAGCAGAAACAAACAGTGGACAGAGGCAGAGTCTCTCTTACACGCACTCTCACACACGTACAGAACTCAGTGGAAAAAAATGTAATCATGGAGCTTTCAAGTGAGCACCAAAACATTCACACATTCCATAATAGTTTTTATCCTCACCAGAAGTTTTCATGTACACACCTGAGATTTTCACTTGCTCACAAGAAACTAAACTTTTTTGGCACAACATTGGAGGGGAGGTTCGGTGTCTATGTCGGGGTGAGTGTCTATATGAGGGATGCAATGTCTGTGAGAGGTGTAGTGTCTGAGGCGTTTGGTGTCTGTGTGAGGAGTACTTCTTGTATTCACCTGAAGGTTTCAGGATTGCATTTTTGTATTGTTTCCCTCTGAGAGCTTCAAACACAAACACACTAAATCCACACACATCGAACACACATAATTATGTGACCTTAGTGTCCTCCTTATGCACACACACACACTCTTGAGTACTGACCTCTGACAAACACTGCTGATGAGGGGAATCTGGGTGCAGGAAAAGGGAGTCTGGGTGTAGAGAGTGGTTTGGGGGTGGTGTGGGGGGTCTGGTTATACAAGAAGTGGGTCTGGGTGTGGGGTGGTGGTGTGGGTAGTTGTAAAATACACTGTGCATTTATTAGAAGGCACCAGGTTCTATATGTGAATCCTGTCTATGTCCTACAGTGCTAAGAGCTATGTGTGTGTGTTTGTCATTTTAGTATATATCTGTGTGTGTGTGTGTGTGTGTGTGTAGCAATTTTCTATTATTGGTATATCTGTGTGTGTGTGTGTGTGTGTGTGTGTGTGTGTTCGTGTGTATGTGTTGTTGGAGCAGAAGGCTTTATGCAAATATATATTATATATATATATATATTTATTCAAATATATATATATTTAAAATTCAGAGTCCATTTAAAGTACAATTTGAATATTCATGAATATTCACGTCTCCTTCTCCTCCAGTCCTTCTCATCTGTATACCCCTGGGGGCGGAGCGCTGAGTCTGAGAGGCGGAGCGACTGGTTGCCAGAGGCAACCTTAGCCTGCAAGGCATGGTTAAGTAGCAGTTGGGCAGGGTTGTTTCAGAGGCTGGTCTCCCGTAGAAACATGGTCCCGATGTTATAGGACACCTTCCGGATGGGGGCGGACCGAGTGCTGGTTAGAGGGGCGTGGCTGTGGGATTTGCCCGCCTCCAGGAAATAGCAGATTCCTGGGATCTCTTTGGGAAAGTTGTCAGGAAGCTCCTGACGGGAACGAGGGACGAAAGTGAAGGAGCGGTCATCACGAAGGAGTCTGAAGGAGAAGGAGACAGAGTGAATGAAACAGTAACACTGCAGTGTGATCTGCTTCCTTACCCAAGTATGACAGGGCCAAGTGAAATATGGGATTACGGGTCTAAAAACAAAGAATAATAATATGGGTCTCTGAGTCTATGATACAGGTTTCAAAGTCGAGTGTACAGGTCTTAGAGTTGAGGGTATGGGTTTCAAAAGTCTATGGAAAAGATTTCATAGTTGAGGATACAGGTCTCAAATTTAAGGGGGGACTCAGAGTCACAGGTATGAGTTTCAGAGTCAAGTGTACATGTAGGGTCTCAGGGTCACGTGTACAGGTCTTATTACAGACTTGTGTGTTTGTACTCACTGGTATGTAGTTGGGCTGACGTTAATGCAGCGTGGTTTACTACCAGACTCAAACTTGCTGGCCAATGTGACGTTGTTTCCAAACAAGCAGTACCGTGGCATCTTCACACCGACAACCCCTGCCAGCACGGAGCCAGAGTGGATCCCTATACGTAGCTACACACACACACACACACACACACACACACACATGCACCATTATGTCTGTGTCTCTGTATGTCTGGCTAATGAATCAGTGCAAATGGATCCTTATGTGCAGCTACATGCACTCGCGCACACACACACAATTTTATTTGCAGATGGTTGCAAAGAATATGTGCGTATATATACATATGTATATATGTAAGTGTGTGCATGTGTGTGTGTGTGTGTGTGCATTTTTTCTCTCATGCTCTACTTCAGTAGCTCTTCTAACCAACCACGGCATGCCAGCACACTGCACACACTGCCATCACCATAGCAACGCCAGCGGGAAAAAGCCAGGGCCGGAGCTGTCGTCAGAGAAGTGCGCACTTACACACACACACACACACACACAGAAAAGAAGGCTTGGCAGAGAGCAGGAAAGGATGGAATGTGAGTGACTGACAGCTGCCAATCTGTTTTTGACTCAGTATCCATGATAACTGCCTTTTAGCAGACAGTATTCTGAACACCGCAGAATGGTTTTGGTGTAGAACGTTCTAGCAGATCACTAGCCCAGAAGAGCATCTTAATAAAACTCTGGCACACCCACCGTGTGCTTCCTATTACTGTCCACATTATTAGAAACACCTTTGTCAGAAACATAGCTGCAGCTGTCTGGATAGATGGATGGATGTAGTGCTGTAAGGAATTTCAGCAGCAGCTCCTTGGTGCTGGTTTTCATGGATTAGAGCTGTCAGCAAAAGTAGAGCGGGATTAGGGAGGCATGGATAGAATCCAAGGAAAAAGAGAAACAAATAGAAGCTTCCATTGCCAGTTACCCCACATAACTGCAGCTGGTTGGTCAGCAGGGAAGCAGCTCAAAGAAGACAAAGCATCTCTCTTTCTTTCTTTCCTGTCGTTCTCTCCTCTGTCCTTATCCTGTTTAAACTCTTTCTCGCCTGTCTTTCCCTTTTACTCACACTATGTTTCTTCCTCTATTTTTCCTCTCTCTCTCTCTGTCCCTCACTCTCTCTCTCCCACGCATACTCTTTCTGTCCCTCTTTCTCTCATTCTCTCTCTTTCTCTCTCTCTCTCACACACACACACACACACACGCATACACACAGCATGAACTCAACCAGATAATGGGTAACAGTGTTATCAAAAGGGCACCTGATTACAGATGTTCCTTTATCACACTGGCTGTCTGTCACAGGTACACACATGTACACACACACACAAACACACACACTCAAACACACTCTTTTGTGTTCAGTAATGATGAGTTGCTGTTTGTGTCCAGATATTTTATGTTCGTTTAAGCTCAATGTCACAGCACGGTCTGTCAATCACCTAGAACTCCTCCCTCACAACATCCCACTCATGAATACTAAACATCTGCTTTATTCACTTTGAAATCAGTCAAATATACAGAACTGACAGAAACGTACAAACACACCTGCATGCATACACATACACCCACTTACACATCTATCTGAGTCATGGACTGAGGGGCTATTCCCCTGTCTCTTTCTCCCTTTATCTCTCCCTCTCTCTCACCCTTTATCTCTCCCTCTCTCTTTTGCTCTCACCCTTTATCTCTCCCCTGTCTTTCTCATCCTTTATCTCTCCCTTCCTTTATCTCTCCCTCTTGTTTAGCTGTCATTTGTTTTTCTTTCATCTGAAAGTCATGCCTTTTTGTATTTTTTGAAGCTGTTCTGTAGTAGATCAAAATAAACACACACACACATCACACCACCCACACCTGCTCTCATACACACACACACACACACACACCTATATACATGTTCTCAGACCTACATTCACATACACACACAAACACACACATGAACACACGTATTCAGACAAACACATCCACACCAGCACAGCTGCACACATTGTAGCCTACACTGCTAGCAACAGCAGTACATCATTGGACAGATCCTGGAATGGTCTGTTTTCCTCTGTACTAACCTGTATGGGTTTAGCGTCTGGTGTGAGGACTTCCTCAGAGAGCTCCATCATCTTCAGGGCCATGAGGGCGATTGGCCTGGCATGGCTATCACACTTCTTGTGGAGACCAGCAGCCACACAGTATGCATCACCAATAGTCTCAATCTGCAGAGAGACAGTTGAAACACACACACACACAAACACACACACACACACACACAGCCTCACTTATTCAGCCTATACTATATTCCAACAGCAACATGGCTCCACCCATCCAGCCTACAGTAGCCTAGCCCCATCCATTAAGCCTACAGTGGTTTTGCTCCACCTATTCATGCTGAAGTTATAAGGAATGTTATAGTTCTGACAGCTTTTTAAACGAGCCCAATTAGAACAGAGCTCATTTACATACAGTTTGGCCACTCCTTGATAAATAACAGATTTTGGTGATTTTTTTTTTTATCAATGCTTGCTGAAAATATTGTGTGTTTTTTCCATTTCCTGAAGAGACTGTGTTTGCATCTTTTTAATTAAAAAATGACCAAAATATGTTATTTATCGAGGGGTGGCTAAACTTTTGCATTGTATATCAGTCTTAAAGGTGCTGTAACAGACACAGTTGGTTTAATTCTGAGGGATTTACAGAGGATAGTGCAGAAGTAAATTAGAACTGGGTTGGGAGAATTAATTGTAAATGTAGATGATACTTTAGAAAAATTAAAAAAGGAAGAGGAATAAGGTGTATTGGCTCTGATGTGAAGAAGTGAATGTACCTTATAGACGTCTAGCACACCGCACTGGTAGTCGAAGCGCGTGTAGAGCTCATTAAGCATGCTGATGACCTGCATGGGTGTGCACTGAGCGCACACAGCCGTGAAGCCCACAATATCCGAGAACAGCATGGTGACATCATCAAACTTCTTGGCCTGGACCGGGAGACCCTGCCAGAGCCTCTGTGCCACATCCCCAGGAAAGATGGAGTAGAGTAACTCCACCGTGCGCCTCTTCTCCTCCTCCAGGGCCTGGTGTGTCCGCTCCAGAGTGGCCTTCAGCTTATCCATCCGCTTCTTCAGACCATCCTGGGCCTTTGCTTGTTCACCCACCTAAACACATACACACACAGTATGTATACAGTTTTCTTTCAGTTTACTTTTGGCAAGATTTTTTTAAAAGTAAAAACATTTTATTGATGTGAATTCAATACAGCACTGTTTTCATTCTAAACTTATTTATGATGTCATGGAAACTCTAGATTCTTGATCATCTCTCCTGCTGCTAAGGCGATTTGTGTGTATAGTTAATCTTTACAGCTCACAGTAAGTCATACTGTGTCCTTAGTGATCCACCTTAATTAAGAGCTGGATGCGGTATGAGCAGGTCTAGAGAAAGTTTGGAGATGTGTTCACGGTAAAAGATTTGAAATTTAAATTAAAACATGTCTCAACTGATCATCCACATCTGGAAGATTGATGAACTGGCCCTTTAATGCTTTAAAGTCTCTGTTATCAGGTCTTTAAGAGTATTAATCTGAACAATTTCATTTTGAACTTTTTTTGATGAAATGTCAAATGTGCAGGCTCAGACCCGTCGACGTAGGATGAAGATTGAGCATTCACGTAATTCATTACATAATTAGATCATTCATTTAACAATATAATGATAGTGCATTTGTGTGTTTTATATCTAAAAACCCATCTTCATACTTTACATCTTCAAGTGCATCTGGAAAACCTTCCATTGCATATGTATTATTCCCCCGGGAAAGTTCAAAACCTCGCGGTCGTGTCCTCATTACGACGCTCTAGTAAACTAGGTCAGCAGTGGGCTCTCTGCTGGGGCAGAACGAATCAAACCAGGCTGATTAAACTCGAATTTTAGTGATATTTTTACTTTTCCATATGTTCTGCACCAATAGAGAAGAAATGTAATAACTGTGTAACACATGCAGAATTTTATACACACTAAACATCACTGCACTAAGGAAACTTCATTATTCCTACTCATTACTATATTCATGCAGCTTTATAAACTCTTAGATTTGTCTCCACAAGCTTCATGAGAAGCCGCCACAGACACAGAGACGAATTTTAAAATGAGCTAATCCCAAACTTCCTTCAGAGTGTGAGTTATATTCCCAGAGCAAGGCAAATAAAAGCCTCAGTCTAAATGATCTACACACACCCCTGGACACTTTATCAGTCACCCCTCCACCTGGCTGGTGTTCAGCTTGAGATCTGCTGATGCAGTGTGTGATCTCCTGCAGACCTTCAGCAGAGTCACTTTCGGACAAAAAATTTGTGTGATCGAACCTCAAACCAGCAGCAACACTGACCCCCACAACACAGAGTCTGATATATTATTTCCACCACACACACCACCATGAAGGGGGTTCTGATAAAGTGATAGCGAATAGAAGCACAAGCTGTTTTTATCAAAGTGGCCAGAGTGTAGAAGCACAAGGTGGTGTTTTTTATTACAGTGGCCAGTTAGTGGAAGCACAAAATGGTGTTTTTATTACAGTGGAGAGTGAGTGGAAGCACAAGGTACTTGTGTTCCTGAGGCTCCTCCCACTGCACTGTTGTGTTCTTTGATATACTAACCAGGATGACATCACGGGTTGCATCATGAATAGGGATGTCTGAAAGGTGTAAGCCCCGTCCCATCAGTTCTTCCAGCCTATCAACACGTGGTGAGCCAAGGAACATGATGGAGTTTGATTCAGGAAGGTGGATCATCTGTCCTTTTAGCTCCATCACCTGTAACATATACACACACAACAGACAAAAGTCAGACGTGCAGAAGACTCCTGCTATTTTTAGCTTTTTCTAAAAGACGTGTCCTGACACTGTACCACAGTCATAGTCGTACAGTGTCAGACACCACATAAACAAGTATGTTAGAGATAAAAGAACACCTCCACACACTCCGACACACACAGATGAACACGCCTTCCTGTTCTCCAGTTTTTTATTTGAACTCCCCATTTCATCTTAAATGGCAAAGCCAGCTTGACCCCAAATGGTTGCAGGTGACACAAGTGTGTGATGACCACCCTTCATGTTGTGTCCTACACACATCTCATCAGGTGGTGTAGGTATCCTATACATGCCAGTAAAACAAACACACACACACACACACACACACACACACACACACACACACATTAATATATATAATGAGAAACAGAGAGACAGAAAGCAAAATAAAAGAATGAGTATCAAGATACTACTTCTCTCCAACTCTCTGTATCTTTGTCGCTCTTTTTTTCTTACTCTCTTTTCTTTCCTTCTGTCTCTCCTTTTCTCTCTCATCTCTCTCTCTCTCAGCTCTTTTATTAGCAGTGGGTTGCTATGGTGGACTGTTAGGTGAGAGTTTTCTGTAACGGCTCTGCTGAGATTTAAAGCTGCAGACACACAGAAATGTTTGATAATGCGCACACACACACACACACACACACACACACACACACACACACACACACACTCGTCTGTCCACTTAAACTGAAACCATCATTGACGACCACTTCAGTTCCTTAAACTCAGCAAACAGCTCTCAGATCCCTCTGATAATAGAGGACAGGTGCTTTAACTGGAACTAAATGCCCACAGTCCTGCCCAGACTTGCCTCGCTAATGTCTTCTTCCATAGCTACTGTTGTGAGGTTGCATAAACTACCAGACCAGATATATGTCCATCAACAAACCACATCACATCAGATATATCTTCATTAGCTCATCACATCACACTAGATATGTCCCCATCAGCCAGTCACACTACATCATATCCCATCAGATCTATCCCAATCTGTCAATCACATCACATCAGATAGATCCCCATGTGCCAAACACATCACAACCATACAGCCACAACAATCAGCTTTAGGATAGGTATATGAATATTGAGGCAAACTACAAGCTTGATCACATCCCTCACTCACCCCCACCATACATACACACACACACACACACACACACACACACATACACACATACACTAATTAAACTCCCTTGTGTAAAAAAGGCTCCTTGGAACTGTGTCTGTATATATGTTTGCAATACATTACATATGCACACAAATGTTGTTAGTATACACTGGTTGACAAACCAGTGCGGAAGTACTTAATTATTGCAGTGAAGCTATCTTAAATACTGATATGCCACTTAAATTATTGCATTATCCACTTAAATTATTGCATTATCCACTTAAATTATTGCTAACTTAAATAATGATGTTACACCTTAAATGCTTCAGTGAAGCTGGTTTAGATACTGCTGTTCCACTGCAGTAAAGCCGGATTTAATTTTTATGTTCCTTCCTAAATACTACTGCTCCACCTTAAATACTGCAGTGATGACAGCTTTAATAGTTATTATCCATTCCACTGAAATGGATAAACAGGTGATGCTTCTGAGAGACACGAGGTAAGAGACAATAACCGACAAAAACACAAAACAAAAGGAAATACGACAGAGCATATTTGCTCTAGGTTTCCCGGTTAATGTGGTAGGAGATGGAGAGACCTGTCTGTATTTTATATTTGAAAACTGGCAGCTAACTGTGTGAGACCCAACAAATTAAACATTCTGTGACAAAGGCAAGAAATTATTTCTTCCTGCCAAGTGGGGAATGAGAGAAAAAAATTTGAGAACCAATGATTTAGAGTAATGCATAGATGTGTTTGATAGGTTGTTTTTGTTCTCACAGAGGGAAGATGAACTTTCCAGCTTTACTGGACTTGACACTGGATGGGTGCAAACCAAACACAGTCGGTGATGCTCAGAGTGGGGAGACCCGTTATCCAGATACCAGGTCATCTGCTAAAGCAGAAATAGCTGTAACAAGCTCTTCTGTCGCCATTACGTTTGCAATATTTCTGTGACATTTGGCTGTGTTGGCTGAGTCGCAGATTTCCATTTTGCTATGATTCTTTATTAACGAGTCAAAACAAAACAAAACCAGGCATGAGGGCCGATGCTCCTTACAGAACACAAAACAGAAGGCGAGCACAAAACTATGGAATACTGTGAGGGTCGATAGACAACTGAAACATGACACAAAGATAACTTAAATACAACTCAAAACTCCGAAACCCAGTCAAATAAAAGCATCACTTGTCTCTAACAAACAAACTCAAGCCTGGTTTGCTCAGGATATCACAATAAGAGTTCCAAAACAAAAAAAAAAGAACTAAAGACGGTCTCTAGCGGCCGCTGATGCAACATGACAATTTCCTTTTGTCTTGTTTTTGTCTTGTTGCCCGTTATCAGCACTTGCCTCGTTTCTCTCAGAAGCATCACTTGTTTTAACTTTTAGTACCTGTTAAATATCTGTCCATTTTTACCCTCTAATTCTCTGACAGCAGTGAATGTACAGGTTGCTAACATAATCGTTGTGAATTCTTTGTTCCACCATGAAAATTGACAACAGCAAAATGAATTCCCATTTTTAAAAAAAGGCAAAAAAACATGGCAATACAAATTGCAATTCACATATTTTAAATTTCATTAAGGACTGCATCAGCACTTTGCACATTTAATTGCCAACTGCGAAGTGTATTGTCAAATTACATGCTCAGATTGAATATTGAACTGCCAATTGTATATTTGTGCATCTAATCCTCCCTACCAGAGAAGCGTCCTCAATGGTTCAGAAGGACATTCACCAGAATGAGCGTTTGTGAGGAAACAGTTCAACTGCTGGACTTTTCTCTCTGTGTTTTGCTTTCAGTTTGTTTTAAATCTGCTCTGCCTGCAATTGTACCTTTAAACATCTCACACAGATAAAGAACAAGGAGATATTCATATTAGCGTGGAGTGTGTTTACGTTCTGACCTGATGAGCAGACTCTTGTACTGCTGAGTGTGGGTGCTGAAGCATGACATCTTGTGTATTACTGCATAATGACTGTTAGAAACAGCCCCTGTGTTGCACCACCCCAGCTCTGAATGCTTCTGGAAAAGCTCTGCATATATCTCCAGCAAAGCCGCTGAGTAGCACGCACAGCTCAGTGTGTGCGTGTGTGTCTGCGCGCATTCTAGACTCCAGCAGATGTGTTTATATAACTGGTGTATTAATTTATAATCTGTCCTGCAGACATGTGCTGCCTCCAGCTTCCACTTCAAACACACACATACACAGTCAGGGCCGATAATGGAGTATTACTACTACATGTGTATGCGAATATGTATGCACATTTGTTTTTATGTCTATATACAGGATGTGCCAAAATAATGGAAACACCCTCAGGCGGCAGGTCTGTAACTGAAGCACCATTTAAGGGGAAACATACAAAGGTGTCATAGTGGTAAGGGAGTTCACCCTGAGATCAGGAGGTCATGGGTTTGAATTCCTGGATTGCTAGGGAGACCACTGAGGTACCCTTGAGCAACGTTCCCACACAGGCCTCTCATTGGTAGCAGTTCACTCCGTCACTTGGTGAATAGGTTAAATGCAGAGAAAGAAGGTCACATTGTTCACAGTGTGTGCTTTGGTATGTCCATGCATGAATATAACGGGCCACTTTACTTTAAACTTGCATAACATCCCTGAACTTTTCCTTGAACTTGCACCAATTCCTCACCTTTTTATTTTTTGTTTGTTTACTGCCGTATTTATTGATGAGTTGATGTTTTTCTCATCCTCGTTCTGTGTCCGTGTGCTGCTTTGTATCAGTCACAGACACACACACACACACATACACACTCACAGACAGAATAAATAGAGATAAAGATGAAAGACTATGAACAAGAGAGAGAGTCAACAGAGGAGAATGTAGACAACAAGTCTCTGATGATAGTTTTACAGAGTGATAGAAGAGCTCACAATTAACACAATCAGGAAGCGTCTTCCTGCAAACACTGAAAAAAAAATCACAAATCATCAAAAGCCACTGATCATTTTTCTAATATGAACTGCCTGAAACATGCCTGAAGCACTCAAACATGCAGCCACAACACTCAGCAGGAGGTTCCCTACAGCTATAATTACCACCTCCACCTTTTTACTAAGACAGGGCATGCCCCAACACACCAGCATTGACTCAGGCATCTACAGACACTTTCCACCAATTCCAGATAGAGAGCATTCTCTGTAGCTGCATCAGGGCTTGCTATGGGAATTGCTCCATTTGGGACTGCAAGACCCTACAGAGAAGAGTGAGGACAGCTGAGGAAGTTCACTCTCCCCTATGTCACAGACATTAACACCACACGCAGCATCCATAAAGCCACCAGCATTCCCATACTCCACCGACCCTTCCCGTAACATAGGAGCCTCCACTGCCAGAACGGAAAACGTTTTCTTCCCACAGGCCATCAGACTCCTCAGTCAGTGTAAACCCTAAATTTGCCACGAAATATGCTCACAAAACACTTTGATTTCATTTTAAACAGCCTAATACATTACCCTTAAAGAAAATATAAAGGTAAACATGTATCCGTACTGTACAGTTTACACTGAACTGCTGTCTCTGCAGTGCTAAAATGTAAAATACCAATGTTACCCCTCTATATACTGTACTGTAATACATGCACATGCGCTATCTTTGGTATACGCTGTTGTTTTCTTTGGTATAAGCACGGTAAATACAGTAATAAACTAATTTAATATACAGTAATAAAAATACAGGACTTTAAGAAGAAATGTTTGGGCGTGGTGCTGAGCAGCGGAGGCTTATTCCGTTCAGGTGCGTCTGATTGTCTTGCTAACCACTGCACACATAACCAGCCAGGACATGGAGGAGGGGGCATGGCAGACAAGGCCCAGACGTCACAAAAGCCAACAAAATGTGGAGGATATCTGCGATTCTGCAAACAATTATTTTTTGGGTTTGCAGAAAAAATCAGCAAGAGCCAAAAAGGCTGTGACTGCTGAACCACAATTAAGCAGGGGTTTACTGTTCCTCTATCCTGCATTTTTACATACCTAATGACACCTAATTGTATTCATTCAAAATGTCAACTGCACTAAATGTTGACATATACTGTTATGTTGCTCGTGTTTTTCTGTCTCTCTCTCTCTATCTTACTCTATATCTGATTTTATTCTTTGTGTTCCACCATGCTCCGGGAGGAACGTAGTTTAATTTGACTGTGTATTGTGTATATATCTTAAATAATAATAATAATAATAATAATTATTAGTAGTATTATTCATATAGCACTTTATATTTTACAAAAAAATCTCAAAGTGCATACAGATAGAAAAATAACAAAATATCAAAACAACAGGACGTACATGGCAAGAACCCCGTGCACTACAGCCAAAGTATTGGGGACCATAAGCGCGGTTAGTTTAAGTCACTCTCCTCGGATATGGCGGGCCAGCTCAATATCTTTAGGTATGATGGTCACTCTCTTGATGTGGATGGCACACAGGCCCGCGTCCTTGAATAGATCCACCAAGTAAAGCCTCGCTGGCTTCCTGCAGGGCCGTGACGGCGGAGCTCTGGAAATGGAGGTCAGTCTTGAAATCCCGAGCAATCTCACGCACAAGACGCTGGAAGGGTAGCTTGCGGATCAGCAGCTCCGTGGATTTTTGGTAACGGCGGATCTCTCTCCACAGTGCCGGGCCTGTAATGGTGAGATTTCTTTATGCCACCGGTTGCCGGAGCGCACTTGTGAGCAGCCTTCATGGCCAGTTGCTTCCTGGGAGCCTTCCCAACGGTGGATTTGCGGGCGGTCTGCTTTGTTCTTGCCATGGTAGGCACGAGAAAAAATAATGAAAATAATAGTAAAATATATAGACTATACAATACTATGCATTGATCGGATTAATATTTACATTGATATATTTTTTTTAAAATCTCAAATAAAAACATGCCAGATGCAGCGGCGTCTGTCTCACCAGCATCCCCATAACCTAGCAAGTTTATACTCAATAAACCTACCTATTTGCAAAAAGCATTAAAGACACTGTTGCACACTGCAACAGACCTACATTCCACAAACAACTGTGTAAAACTGTGTAAATCATTCCAGAACCTTCAGTACAGAACACCCCAAAAACCCAGAAGTGTTTTAATGCGTCTACCCCCAGTGCGCTAAACACCCCTTTAAATCTGTGTCAGGTGGATTGTTCTGTCCCAGCTCTGGCCCTCACATGCTCTGTTAATTACATAATTGTCTGTTAACATCCCTGAACTCTGATCTTGTCCTTGAGCTTGCACCAATTCCTCACCTCTTTATTTATTTTTGTTTGTTTGCTGTTGTTTTTATTGGCATGTTGATGTTTTTCTCTTCCTCGTTCCATGTCCGTGTGCTGCTTTATATCATTCAAAGCAGTGTTTTCTATCATTACTGCATTTACGCATCACACACAAACACACACACACACACACATATGCACGCACACACACACACAGAATAAAATAGATATAAAGATGAAAGGCTATGACAGAGAAAGACAGTCAGCAGAGGAGAATAGAGACAACCAGTCTCTGAGTATATAGTGATAGAAGAGCTCACAATTAACACAATCAGGAAGTGTCTTCTTGCAAACACTGAAAAAAAATCACAAATCATCAAAACTCTGGACTCTAATGATTACAAAAACCACTGATCAGCTGTCTAATACACATCATCACTGAAAACCTTTACATTTTGAAAACCTTTATAAAGAAATAAACCATTTCCAAAATGTAGGTAACATTTTGTACTGTGGAAATCTAAATGATTGAACTTGCAATATAACCACGCAGAGACAAAGTTAAAAATAGAAAACACATTCTTCAGTTATGCAAAGGTTTCAGTCTGTACATTGTAAACTTCAGGATGAGAGGAGACTCCCTGGCCAGATTCACCTGCTGCTCTGCGCTGGATTATGTCATCCCAGACATGAATCTTGGAAATCTCAACACATTTACAATCCTGTCACAACTTCATCTGTCAGATCCCTGCCAAACTGTCCTATAATACAGAAAGTCAACAACAGAAAAAACAAACAAGATACAAACACCAGCAGACAGAACAGAGCACCACTGATTACACAGCAATTCTGAACTCTGATCAGATCTTACAAATATGACACTCATTCCTACAGACAAACTACCAGACTAATAAAACAGAGATAAACCTAACAGCATATGATTTTTATCAGATACCATAACAATCAAAAACACAGACATTAAGTACTATAAACTCAGGTCAAAAACAAAGAACAGTGGTTTGATAAGGAATGTTTAACATCAATGCAAACCAAATGAAATCTGTCAAATAGAATACAAAGAGACCAACAAATCAGAATAGTTGTAACAGTCTGGTCAGCGGCCGGTAGAGGCTGCTGCTTTTCTGTTTTTTTGGTTCTGGTTTTGGTTTGGTTTTGGGGCTTTTATTTTGGGATTTTGTTCATGCTTTGTTTCTTGTTTCACGTTTCCAGGTGTCCTGTGTTTAGTTCAAGTGATTACGTTTGGTGATTGTTTTTTTGTCTGTGTCCTATATGTATTTAAGTTCAGTTCATATGAACCGTGGGCATCGGTCCATCGCCTCACATCTCTGGTTTGTAAACGTATCGGCCCCCGTGCCAGGTTTTCTTTATTTTCCTGTTTTCATGTTTTTCACGGTTAAATAAAGAAACCACATTCATGGATGCCTGCCTGCCTTGTGCCTGTCTTCCAGGAGGTAGCTCAGATGGATCGATCAACGCAAACTAACAGACAGATGGACCGATCTACGCGAACTAACAAACAAAGAGGTGGAGGAGATCCGTGAGTGGAACGCCGCCCTCAACGCCTGGGGTTTTAGACCCTGAGGTGAGTTCACTGCTCACCTGAGCGCACCTGGACCCGGAAGCGCGAGCGCAGAGTCAGAGTGAAACGCCACGGACTTCGGGAAAGAAACACGGGGGTGGCGTGTGCTTCCTCATCAACAACTCGTGGTGCACGAACGTGGAAATCATCACACGAAACTGCACCCCGG
>JBBPDC010145529.1:127-23011 GCA_037974485.1 Hemigrammopetersius urotaenia
TGGATACTGTTGTGTTCCGCGTGATTGTTCGGTGGATACTGTTGTGTTCCGCGTGATTGTTCGGTGGATACTGTTGTGTTCCGCGTGATTGTTCGGTGGATACTGTTGTATTCCGCGTGATTGTTCGGTGGATACTGTTGTGTTCCGTGTGATTGCTAGGTGGATGCTATGGCCCTCTCTGTTATTGATAGGTTTAAGCCTTTTCACATTTTCTCCATTCATTCCTAGAAAATCTTGCCATTTAATGATATGAAAATCATATGTCAGATCAAAAAGCTGTACACTAGCATGCCAATCCCTGATTAGACTCAACAGTCTGCATGCCTGAGAGATAAACAATAACAAGAAAAATATGCTGTTGAATGATGATGTTCGTAGTCTCTAAGAATCAAAACTGCTATTTTTTCTAGCTTGATCTTTACCTGATATCGATAATAAAGACTTTAATTCAAGGTCGACACTTCAGGCACGAAAGAAATAGTGTAGGAAAAATATTCGGGTAGGAGGAAACACATATACATCTATTAGCCTCATAACTCCAGAGCAAAATGAAAGAAGCGTAAACATCATCAGGGTAAGGGGCAAGGGGGGCAGGAGTGAGGGTAGGATCCAACAAATTGGATTTTTCGCTGAAACCACAAAATGAAGTGTTACCGAGTGAGCCAGATTCACTAGCAAGCTAAAAATGAGCTCCAAGGCTGAAATAGTGGCGTTTTTCCCTTCCTGCTAAGCTAGTCCCTTTCCTGAGTCCTTGTATTGGAGCACAATAGCAGAGTTTGAAGAGAGGAGCAGATGCATCTCTCCAAAAAACATCATCTCTCTATCCTTTAGCTTCAGAAGGAGCTGGTCATTGAGAGTGTGGGGAGTGAAAAAATCCAATCTTCTCCGGGGAATTATGTGTGTAAGAAAAATCCTGCACATCTTAATAAGACAACGGTAATGAACAAACGAACCTGGACAGAACCCTGCTGGACCATTGTGCTCATGGATACAAGAGATGTGAGGGAGAGAAAGAGAGCGACAAAGGAAGGAGACAGAGAGAGAGAGAGAGAGAGACAATTAGGTAAACAGGAAAGAGAGAGGAAGCTGTAAAGAGGAGAAAAAAATTTATAAGGGAGGATGATGACTTTATAGAGTTTAGAGAAGACACAGGGTAGAGCAAAAAAAGACGAACTCCCCACGGTCTCACTCATCAGAGTGAAAAGATGAATGGGAGAAAGGGGGAAAAAGAATTAAACGGATGGAGAAATAGAGGGGAGGCAGGAAGGGAGACGAATGGATGGACAGAGATAAAAAGAGGAGGAAGGTCATGCAGTGACTGTAAGAAACAGATTTGTTTTCTTCTTTATGGTCAAAGGCCCGAAATATTGAAGATGAACGACCCACACAGTTCAGCCAAAGACCACATTTACAGCCGCTGCAACTGATCATCAAAAATATAGACTTTGATTCTTTAGTTTTGCACAAGGCTGATGACTAGTCCAGGAACTAGCCAATTAGCATCATGCTAACTAGCTAAATTGTCACAAGTGACAATGTAAAGAGCATGCTGTGTTTATTTGATTTTTTGGATGCTCTGAAACTGGACATATTGCTGTTTTGGCTGGATGATATTTACATAAACACAACAACTTGGGGGCAAACAAGGACAGGCACACTGATAACATAGTGCCAATAGTTTAACACACTGTTACAACTAAGTAGCTTAGGGGGAGGGTGTGGGGAGATTGGATGTGTGGCATACCCACTCTTTCAACTAAGGCCCCAAAATTACAGTCTTCTCATTTTAACAAAGAAGGAAAATCGCTGGATCTCTGGAATCACAGTGTGTATCTGGAAGCATTGGTCAATAATGACTAAAACTCATGCCAAAAACCTATGGTATAAACATGTATGGGGACTTTAGTTTCAGTCATCACATTAAACTAAATTAGCTTTCAGGCATCTCAAGAACATAACCAAGGTTAGAGATGTGGTGTCAAAGCAAGATTTGAAGTCATACAGGGTTGTTCTCTTTGTTCTCCCCAAAAAGACCATTAGACAGCTACAGCTTATTCAAAATGCTGCTGCTAGAGTTCTTACAAAAACAGGAGTGTGCATCACTCCAGTCCTCAGGTCTTCACACTGGCTTAGTCACCTAATGGTTTGGGCTCTAAACATATCTCTGAGATGTTTGATAAACATCAGCCTGGAAGGTCTCTTAGACTAGATCTACCTGATCAGCTCGTGGCGCACAGATCATAATCGAAACATAGTGAAATTGCATTTAATCATTTTGCACCCTTTCTGGAACCAGCTCCCTGTGGTATCCCAACTGTTTCCAGTTTTAAATAGAAAGTAAAACATCCTTGTAAACCTGCTGCTTACAGTTAAGTAGTAAGATCTGCCCCAAACTGAAGCACTTTTATCTGTTTTCTTTTATATTGTCCCATTGCCATTGTTCTTATTTAATCTTTAATCCTGTTTAAATCTATATTCATTTTAGAGTTATTTATACAGCTTGCTTTTATTTTTATGGTTTATATTCATTTCATCTCTGTAAAGCACATCAAGTGTGTCAGGTCTCGACCAGTGGCCGGTAGAGGCCACTGTTTTGGTTTGGTTTGGGTTTTGGGACTTTTATTTTGGTATTTTCTGCATGTTTTGTTTCTTGTGTCCCAGTTTCAGGTGTCTTGTGTTTAGTTTAGGGATTATGCTTTGTGATTGGTTTCTGTTTGAGTCTGTCTGTGTATTTCAGTTCAGTTCATGTGGACCACTGTATCGGTCCATCACCCTACACCCTTAATACCCTTCATCGCGTTCTTTATGTTCTGTTTAATAAAAAGGAAAGACACAAAGATGGAAGCCTGCCTCTGTCGTACTTGGAAACCCCCGCAGCCGTGACAAAGTGATCTCTTTTTGTGATAATGTGCCTAAATGAACTTGCTTGACCTTGGCTAACACAATTACAATTAAGACCCCCAAAAGTACAGTATTTCCTCTGGAGGGTGAGTTTAAAGCATGAGCTTTGGGGGTGTTCGTTTAACACTGTTACGACTAAGACTCACAGAGGTACAGCCTCCCAATGGGGTGGGGGGTCAGGGGCAGTTTAACGCTGTTACAAATAGGACCCACAAAAGTACAGATTTGCCATGGGGGGTTAGTTTAACACACCGTTACATCTCTAAAGTGAAACTGCATTGTGTACACAAAAAATATTGTGTTCAATGGTTAACATGGTATGAAATTAATGGTTAATGTTATTGTTGTGTATGATTTTTTTAGATGGCACCTGCAGAACAGAGAGAAATCTGGGGAGATGAAGATGTGAGTCCAAATCGAAGAACGTTTCAGTGCTTTGTAAAAAAAAGAGGGTTTCTGGTTGGACCGCTCCTGCTAAGAGTATTCAAAAAAAGGGGTTGCCGAGACGACTGACAAGCTCAGTGGCTGAACTGTGTCTCCCATATATGATCCCCAATGGCAACCAGCAGTCTACAAACAGACCCCCCTCCTACCAGCTCCCGGTGGGACAAATAAAATACAAGACGAGTTTAAAACCAGGGCCATTTAATAATGGCCGACAGAAACATAATCAAGCACAGTAACGTTTTCCTGAGATTGAGTTAGAGAGAGAGAGAGAGAGAGAGAGAGAGAGAGAGAGAGAGTGAGAGAAAGGGAGGGAGGGAGGGAGGGAGAGACGGCAAGATAGGGAGAGAGAGAGGAGAAGAGAGGGAGCGAGGGAGAGAGAGAGGAAGAGAGGGGGAGAGGAAGAGAGAGAGGAAGAAAGGGGAAGAGAGAGGGGAAGAGAGGGAGAGAGAGAGGGAGAGAGAGAGGGAGAGAGAGAGGGATAGAGAGGGGGATGAAAGGATAAAAAGAAAAAGGGGAAAAACTGACTCATTGAACACGAGGTCTGGAGCGAAGTACAGCATCCGGGCGTTTACGTTTTTGTACGACCTCCAACCCAGAGCGAAGACCATCACACCCATCCATGCGTGCTGAATCATCGTCATCTGATCGTCCACGTGGAGATTACGGAAACCTGAGAGAGGGGGCGGGGGTGACAGAGAGAGAGAGAGAGAGAGAGAGAGAGAAAGAGAGAAAAGATCTCATGACCTCATTAATATTTTGAAAATGACACACATTGTTATTGCAAAAAATTAAATACCAATTACTTCAAATTAAAACTTTGATGGTTTAGAGTCTGGGCCAGCAAATAAGAGACCCATAGTGGAATAAACAGACCCAACAAGGCTGGGTCAAAACTCTTAACACAATAAGTGGGTACCTCACCCCAGTACTGGCTGTTTTAGGTCTTTTCCGTTGAATTTCTAGTTTTTTATACCTTAAAAAATTGCATTTATTTTTATTTATGTTTATTATTATCATTTTTTGCTGTTTTATTTTTTTATACATTATCCTTGGTAACACTTTTCTTTAGGGCAGCATGCCAAAGGCTCCATGATACGTAAATAAGTCTTTAAAACTGACTAAATCACCCATAATAAAAACCGATGCTATTCACAAGACTTTATGTTCACATTTCTAGTCCCACAAGTGTCTCTTGTGATAAAGGCTGCTTAAGTGGCAGGGGATGCCTGTTTAAACATCTTTGTACATTTATCTAAGCTGTCATTAAACGTTTATATCGATTTCAAATACAGAAGCACTGACAAGCTGTTCATTTGAAATCAGATCTTTATTCAGATTTCAGGCTCTTCTTGGATATTCGGGCATGTTTGGTCAAAGCCTGTAAACAGAAGACACAAACACTCAATAAACAAACACACAAAACATATGGCTAGCATTTGGCACCAAATATACAATCATATCTAAAATAACCAATTATACAATAACCTTACAAACATAGTTCACTTTAAAAAATGGCTCATTTCCCATAGTGTAAACACACATCAAAGGACTTATAGTTACAGAAATTTAAAATGATGTCATATACATATATATAGATTGTATAGATGTATTTGTGCATATATTACCATACATAGAGAAATATTTCAAATTTGTCTGTTTCAAATGTGTCAAATGCTGTACCTATATGTTGAACATGAGCACATATGTTAAAATAGTTTGCTTTGACAGTTTGACATTTTAATACTGCAGGTATTTAATCTACATGTGCAAATAAGTGTCAGTATTTCAATACACTGACGTATGTTAGTATAGAACAATATAAAAATGGGCACTATGACACACATATACAGTTATACATATACATACAGTGTATACATATACATATGATTTTATTTTATTTATCTGTTAAAGTGAGTGTTTGTAATAGGTTACTTATTATTCCATTTGTACTATTACCTTTATCTTTTTAATCAATCTTTTGATTAATCAATCTTTCTCATATATATATACACATACCCACACACACACACACACACACACACACACACACACACACACACACACACACACACACATTAATCCCCCAGTTTTACGTGGTTTAGGATTCAGTCAAACACAGATTTTTTTAAAAAGCAAACCTTTTTACGTTGAAATCCCCACAATAACGCGGAAACTACAAATGTCCTCACCTTTATTTGAGAACCAAACTGTATTACTGCCACCAGCCCAGCGGAAAAGTTGTCAACGACCATAAAAAAAGAAGAAAAAGAAGAAGTCTTGTCCTCCTACTTTTACCCTGCATCCGAAATCGCATACTTGCCTACTATATAGCATGCGAAAAGCAGTATGCGAGGCGAGTAGTATGTCTGAATTCGTAGTATGGGAAAAACAGTAGGCAAGAAGTTCCCGGATGACCTACTGCTTCCGGCCGAATTCTGTAGTATGCATTCGATGGACACTGCACTATCCCATAAGGCAGCGGGAGACGCGACGGCAGATTCAAAACATGGCGGAAAACGGAGACGTTTTCAAGTGTAAGTGCCTTAAAGAAAACGTTAAATTACACATTCATTGTGGTTAAATTACACTTGTGAGTAAATGCCCTCTGTAAAGGTAAAAAAATAACGCGCTGCTGTGACGACACATGACACGTGACAACATCAACACAGCGGATGTAGTAAGTCCGAATTCCATTCATACTACCCTCATTCATACTATATAGTACGTACTATTTTAACGGTAGAGCAGTACGTACTATACGATTTCGGACGCAGCCTTAGTGTTTTAGGCCCCCCCTCTCCCTCCCATTCACTCATATCACACAGTTTCCGCGTTATTGTGGGGATTTCCGCGTAAAACGATGAGTTTGGTTCTTAAAAAATCCGCATGTGACTGAATCAGCGACTCCTGATCCGCATAAAACTGGGGGACTCCGGTAGATATATATATATATATACATACACAAAATATATTTCACTGTATTGTGTATATATTGGCATGTATTTAAATATTCTAAAGGTGTTGTATTTAATGAGGTAATGAGATATTGCTTATTGCGTTCTCTTTATTATGAGCAAAAGTTTATTACATACTTTGTGTTTGAAACTGATCATCTGTCTGTATTTGCAGAATTCACCAGTAAATCGTTTGGTGGAAGTTCACTCACCGGTCTTGTGTGAAGCAGTTCAGCAGTTTGATTCATTTCCTCGGGCGAGGCTGGCATAGCCCCCAAAAAACTCCCGGCACCATGGAAACGGCCCAACAAAATGCCCAGCATGTTCAGCCCGGCAGAAGAGCACCCCAGAAGAGTGCAGAGAGGCCAGAGGAGAAAACAGCATCCAGCATCGTCCGCCCTAGTGTGATAAGTGATCCAATAAAGAGCTCTAGATCTTCAAAAAAACGGCTACTTTTCAAACGCATGGTCCGAAACGACCCAGTCAGCGGAGCGAGGCCAGTGCTGGAAAAGCCACTCTATTCTTTCCTCACTGAAGACCAAGCGTCTGAAAAAGCTGCAGTTAGCATGTAGCCATGAAAGGGGATAGTTTGGCTGAAAAAAAACAATTACATTATTCCCACCATCTCATACCACCCCCAGCCTGCAAGTTGGCTTCATTGTTTTTAGCACTGGAGCTACGAGGCTACCAGCCACCAATTAGTATCATACAAACTGCCTAAAAAATGTACTTAAAACAATGAGCTGTTAGATTTTGTGAAAACATTTACATACATAAATTGAATACATATACAGTAAACCCTCACCAGTTTACAGTTCAGAATTTGCGACCGCAGTCAATTACAGATTTTTTCTTAGAACTGAACTAATAATTTGAAACCAAATTCATGGAAACTGCAAATATCCCAAGCATTATTTAGAAAAATATAATTTACTAATTTCGTAGCATAAATATAAACTCAAATATAAATGCAGCTAAATTCTATATAAAATATGTATTTTATAATTGTTTTGTTCTGTCGAGAGAACACAAAGCAACCGTGTGCTGGCCGCCGCCCTCGTGTTCTCCAGTTTCTTCTTCTTAAAGCCCTTAGATGTCGTCCAAACTCCCTGCACGTTCTAAGGCTTCTGGCAATGAACCTAAGATCCATGCTCTGGGAAGGAAACAGTTGTAGCACACCATTAAGGCATCACCATACGCTTCATAAAGAAGAACGAGGCGATCAGGGCGAACTGTATCAGTAAGTTTCTGTGGTAGTGCCAAAAACGTACCGACCCTAAGAAATAAGAATATTGTCAGGATGGAATCTGCCTTTGCAGATTAAAAAGAAGCTGCTAAGCTCAGTCGCTGTCCAGCATCTGCTTTAACCGAGGAGGCGACCGATGAACTGTAAATTCTCTTTTTCAATCAATATAATTTATTATTGCTGATTGCCCATACACTTTACTGTATTTTTATTACTGTAAATAAAATTAAATTACTACTGTATTTACCCAGCTTCTAAAAAGAAAACGTGCCTGCATGAAAAAAAATCACGAGTGTTTTACCAATTTGCGGGTGCTTTGGAACGTAACCCCCACAAATGTCAGGGGTTTACAGTACATATATATTAATATACAAATCCTAATAAATATATAATATATAAACCTGCTTCACTTGGTGAATGGGATAAATGCAGAGAAAGAATTTCCCATTGCTCATACTATATACTGTGGTGGGGGCACACACACACATATATATGTGTGTGTGTGTGTGTGTGTGTGTGTGTGTGTGTGTTCAGATGTATTAACTATTTATTCTGCTATTCATTCTGCAGCAGTTTAGTCTCGTCCATTCACCATTGATATAAGGAGTGTTTCAGCCAGACTGCCCTTCTGCAATACTTGACAGCCAATCAGAATTGGGCTCATTTACATATACCAGTCTTAAAGGCAGGGGAGCGGAGATGGGCTACACAAACTCATTTTGACATGCGCAGATGCTCGTGGTGATGTCGTGATTCCAGCATTAGTGGTGAAATTGGGCCGCGCTGACCTGGTCGCTGCTCCTCACTGTAACACCAGGGAGCTCTGAGTTCTGCCTTCGCAAATGGACTGTTCTGTCATTCGAGAAAATGACCAAAACATCTATTGAAGAAAAAGTGTATTTATAGCTCAGCTGCCAGTCTGTCAAACTGACATGCACTTGTTCTCCTGCACTTTGGCCCAGGCACTTCATTAGGCTGGAGATGAATGGGGGTTCGGTTATTGCTGCTCTCGCTTGATCAAATTATTTCATAACAAGACGTGTTGACTACTGAGAAAACACCTGAATATCTGCTCATAACATCAAGTCATTTTCATTTTAATAAAGTAATACACACAAAGTAATAATGTACTTTCACCCCTCGGCATGATCCATTACGGAAGCAAAAATGGGTTTGGAAAAGGTATTACAGAAACAAAATCCATTATTATTCTTCTTAATATTCTTCTTCTTAGAATAGTATTAGTAACACTAATCTTCTTCCTCTTCTTCTTCTTCTTATTGTTATTATTAATATCATCATCATCATCATCATCATCATTATAATTATTATTATTATTATTATTATTATTTTGTTATTATTATTATTATATTATTATTATTATTTACTTTCTGTAGTTTCCATGAGTTGGATAGAAGCAAACTTGTACTATAATAGAAAATAAAATGAATAAATAAACAAAGATTAAAAACGTGATGATGATGATTATTATTATTATTATTATTATTATTATTATTATTGTTGTTGTTGTTTTTAGTGATATCCTTGTGATGTTGTTATGATGATAATGATGATAAAGAGGATAAAGTGATGCTGGTAATTATTATTATTATTGTTGTTGTTTGTGTGTGTGTATGTGTGTGTGTGTGTGTGTGTGTGTGTGTGTGTGTATGTGTGTGTATGTATGTGTGAGTGTGTGTGTGTGTGTGTGTGTGTGTGTGTGTTTGTGTGTGTGTGTATGTGTGTGAGTGTGTGTGTGTGTGTGTGTGTGTTAAACATTAAATAAAGAGTGAACAGTAAGACTGATCAAAAGTGACAAACACCACAGCAGGCAGGTGGGACTCGCAGTGACCCTCAGGTGGTCTTTTCTGAAGTTGGTTCTTGGTTGAATCTACACTCAGTATAAACACTGGTTGGTCTGAAAGGTGGAAAATGACTGACAGGGTCTCTCATCGCGAGGTAAATGTTCGTGGGCCGTTCTGGTGATTGGTCATTATCCCTGTAGAAATTGAAAAGGGAAGGTCAAACTGTCAGGTCGTCCTGACTGGATTGTTGGAATGAGGTGCAGCGTGAATGCTGGGTGGGGGGGTTGGAGGGTTGTGTTTTATACTGAGTGGGCAGTCGCAGATAAGAGGCGGACGTTCAGATTATAAAAAAATAATTTTTTCCTGCAGACAAGGGTTTAAATTAATTATACATGACGCTGGTGCTCCATAACTCACTGTAAAAGCGTCGTATCCAGACTAACTGCTCAATAAAACTAACCTCCAGATGATACTAAAATGAAATGATATTAAAAGACATGACGATAAAATGTATACATTTAATATCTAGAAGGAAGATCTAATCACATTCGTTTCCAGAATGAAATAAAAATTCATATCTAGATTGAAGTGCTACCGAAATTAATTTTCAGAATAAAAACAGAATTAATTTCCAGAAAGGAATTGTAATAAATGAACATCTAAGTGCTAAAGAAATTAATTTACAGAATGAAAATTAAATTAAATTAGTAAATGAATATTCAGCTGCTAGAGGCTGGCCTGCCCTCTGGGACTTCTGATATTTGTGTGGTCGGTATTTAAACGAAATGATTATCTGTTATTATTGGTTCTGACGAAAGTCCCTTGTATATTTAGGTTTCCTGGGTCGTGCCCCAGGGTCAGTCCACCATCGTTATCGTGTTGGTCGTCCGTCATTCATGCCTTAAGTTCATGCCCGTCTGTTTTGTGTTTGGCCCTCGTGCCTTCGTTGTGTTTCTAAATAAAATGTAGAATAATGGAAAGCTGTGCTTGCGCCTCCCTCTCTCCTTGGAGACAAGCCTACATCACAAAATCTAAGAAAATAAAATGATAGTAATATTGTAATTAATTAATACAAATAGAAAATGAAAGTATATTGTTTTCAGCACATTTACTTGAAATATGAATATTTCTGAGAAATATTTCTGAGAAAATGCATCCATGCACTCCCTGCATCCATTTGCATTTATTATATTTATTAGGCAGGGCGATCTTCCCCCCTCTCTCTCTCTCTCTCTCTCCCCACACCCTCTCTCTTCCCCTCTCCTGTTCTCTCTCTTTCTCTCTCTCTCTCTTTCTGCCTTCTCTTTTCTGTCTCGGTGTTTGATGATTGTCAGCATCTAGCATAAGGCCAAATTTGTTTTCATTCTAGCTGCTCACAGAACCCCTCAGAGCCCCCCGCTCAGGACTGGGAGAGTTTACATAAGAGCCATTCGGTAGAAAAGCTACTCTACATCAAACCCAGCATCCCTTTCACACACACACACACACACACATACACACACACAGCTTGGGTCAGCAGGGGAAGAGTGTGTCCCCTCTGCTGCAGCACCAGCCTCTACTTTATTGAAAAGATGGTGGAACATGGCTGTGAAGATCTGATTGCAGACTGCGAGCATTAGTGTTGTCAGGTACTGATGCTGCAACATTGCTGTGAGGATTTGACCGAAGTCCTAAGAGCATTAGTGAGGTCAGGTATTGATGTTAGGTCATCGGTTCTGGATCTCATCCTAAATTACTGGATGGAGTTCCACTACTCCAGAACTTCTCACTTCACAAAGAACGGGACTCAAGAAGATCCAGAGCTCACCTTCTCAGAAACAAACAATGTTTTGAACTGCTCGATACGTTTCAAGCCTTTTATGAACCTTTGTATCAGGAGTGAATGTCGCCTGGTTACATGAGCCACAGCCTGCTCAGTAATTATTGACATCCTTGAAGGTGATAAAACTGGAAGCCCGACCTCACACCGAACATACAAGAAAGCAAAAGCAAAAGACATGACCTGCTTTTTTCTCCAAAGGTGCTAATAATTATGGAGCCAACTGTGTTTGACTTATGTAACACTGCCGGTTTGGGAATAGCCCATCATCCAAAACCACACTGAGAGGAGTCCTGTGGTCAGACTGCCCACTGCTGAACGGCCACACAAACTCACAACAGCAGCTACAATTTACAGCAGCTGCTGCATTTATTTTATTGTATCCAGGTGCCCTCCTGATAAAGTGGCCAGGGCATCTGGATGCAATAATATGTACGCACGATGAGCGAGTATCCAGGGGGCTGTATTTTCTACAAGGCTGGATATTTGTGACACACGTGATCATGTGATCAGGCCCCTCCAGAGAGCTCCTCATTGTGCAAATGTAAATATAAAGTATTGCCTTCAACTTATTAATCAACGAGAAGAGCACCTGTAACTCAGGTATGTTTGAACTGGAAATGCTCCGAATAAAACAGAACACCAGGCGTTTTGAAATCGGATCTGAATTCTGTAACGGAATAGGGCTGATTTCCATTGTGAATAAAATAGTTAACACCAGTGTTTCTAATAAAATGGCCAGCAATAGTAGCTACAAGGCACATGTTTTTGATAAAGTGGCCACTCAGCATTTCGGATGAAATTGCAAATAGCAGAAGCTTGATGGCAAGTGTTTCTCATAAAGTGGCCACTTATAAAACATCCCTTGGTGAACTCACCTGGCAGCCCTTTGGCCCACTTGACCACTTTGACGAGCTGCCTCTCCCCCAGCTCATTCAGGCTGGTCAGCAGAGCCGCGGCCGAGTCGGGCTGAGCGTGGTCATGTCCGGCGTTCACCACCTCGGGCTCGATGGCCTCCAGGATGCTCAGGAACACGTGCTGGGAGTGGAAGGTCAGGCCCAGTTTGGGCGATGGAGTCAAGCAAACGTCACCTGAACTGGAGCCAGGGACCATGCCCAGAGCTGCACCCTCCTCTTCCGGACCTTTCAGCTGCCCGATCTTCTTCAGCTTACGTGCTGTTAGGGAAAGGAAACACACAGGTTCGTTTGTTTATGTCCACTTGTTAATCTAAACGCTGCTCAGAAATTTAAATTCAAAGTAGCGTTTTAGTCAAGGCTGGAGCAACACAGCCTTAAAAACACAGCTCTAACATGGCCAAAGGTATTTTTTTACAATCAAATGTTTATCTTTTTTTATGAATTACCCACAATAACGTGGAAACCGTAATTATTCTCTGCCGGTTTTGCTTTTTTTGTAGCAATAAAGATATATTTTTCTGGATGTTTTCACACAAGGGGACTCAAGGGGGCCTCAATCTGACTTGGAAGCACTTTTTTCCCCTGCGCTTCAATTGCAATTTCTCCACAGTGCAATCAGGAAACCTTTCCAACAAGCCCACATTTGTATTTTTAGCCCGAGTAGATCAGGGTTTATTCCCCGAAAACCGTTCACCTCGCCACGGTGTCCCCATACTTTTGTCTAGCGATCTTCTGAGTTGCGGGGAATTTATATTAAAAGGCAAATATGGGTTTACCATTACATTTTCTTTAAGGGTAATGCATTAAACTGAGTTTAAAAGGAAATTTGGAATTCTGTGAGCATTTTTGGGGGCATATTTAGGGTTTAGACATTTTTAGGCATTTTTTAAAAACCAAAAAACAACCTATGCGGGTGCTCTTGGAACGTAACCCCCGCAAAAAGTGGGGGATTACTGTATATATATAGAATTTCTTCTCATGAATATCTCCTTATGAATATAAAAATGTTTATTTAAAAGTATTATGCAAACTATATTAGGATAACTGCAAAATTACTGAAGTAATTAGGGGTCCAAAGGAGGCAAATTAGATGTAATACCCAAAGTTAATTAGAGGTGTTTTACACAGGTTGCATCAAAAGAAAGAATTCAGGAAAAAATGAACATTTGAAAGAAAAGTACAGCTGTTTAAGAGAAAGTGAACAGTGAAATGATGAAAATGAAGGATACTAACTGGTCTGAAAGACACAGGTGAGCAAACATGCTTTCAGTCTGTTTTTGTGTACATTATCTGAATTCTGCAATTGCATCAGTACATGTGTGTAACAGGTATAAACAAGTTACATTTAAGACTTTTAAAGGCTTGTTAATACCACCTGATGCTACATTTAAGACCAAATCTGCAAAGGAAATACAGACAAAAAGAAAAACTTTCCGCAAAGAGATGTCATGTGTTCAGTGATAAGATCTTTTTTAATATGCAGGCCAGTCCAAATTTAGCCACATATCTGATCTTGTCTTTTATGCTCGTACGTGTCTGCACAAGCTCTGAATTTGGAGACATGGCTCTGAACACTTTTTCAATACCATCATTCGTGTTTTCATTTTCTAAATGCTTCATGTTCTGGATGATTCCACTGCTTTGATTCTCATTGTCCTGAGTTTTAAACTGCAATTTGCTTCATAAACAAATCCATGCATCTTCTTTAACTACCAGGTGAAACAAGTATTTTCAAGCCATTTGTCATTAAACCTGCATTTTCCTATTTTACTAAACTTGCAATCGCGTTTTTTTAGTGATGCAATTTTAGTGATGCAAAGAACATCAGAAGTAATTGTCCTTTTTAAATAATTGTTCTTCTACATTGGTCTGGAACACAAAAGAAATGTTTATTATTTAAGACCCATTTATTATTTAAGACCCATCCGATATAAATTTCAATACTTTTACTACTAAAGACCTTTTACTACAAAAGCGTCTGAGCAGACGAAAAAAACCCCCAGCAAGAACGTTCTACAAGTATCTAAAGACACATTGTGAAATCACTCTGGTTTCAGTCAACCAAGCAATTCTGCAGAAACGCAAAGCTAATGGTTAGCCCTAAACGTCACAGAAATCACACATAGCACCTCTAGAGGGCAAACCAGCCCAATAATCTAGTGAACATGTAAAAACATGGAAAGTCAACTATTGTGTCATGTGTGAACGCGGCAGAAAAAATATGTCACTGTATTTTTCCCCATTCACCAAGTGAAGCAGGGTGCAGCCAGGAACACGGCGCCCGGAGAGCAGTGTATGGGAACGGTACCTTGCTCAATGGTACCTCAGTGGTGCCACTAACAGTCCTGGGATTTGAACCCACGCCCTTCCAATCGCTGGGACAACTCCCCAACCACCAGACCACAAGTCACATATTTTATGCGCATGAATAGAAAGTGTGTTGAGTTTCAGACTGCTCTGAGGTATGCAGGCCTGTATCTGTTCATCATATCAGTAATGGAAGCAGAGTTCCTGCCCATTTAATGATTTGGATACAAGTAGTGAATATAGTAATAACGTTACAAATTTGATCGTTTTTACACTAAGATGTTCTAGGTGTGCTTGCACATGTTCCCATCAGGCAATATTTTCAGTATTCGTCTCAGATCTTTTTACAGCGCAGTAGAAAATGACTCTCTGTCTCCTCATATTAGTGTCTCAGTCCCTGTCTATCAGGCAGACATCTCCCTCTCAGTGCTCCGGCTCCTGTCTCTGCTGAAGCTGCGCTTCTCGTCTCGGCCTCCGTGTTGTAGCCATTAGCCAAAAATAATCTCTCTCTTCTCTCTTCTGTTCCAAAGTGTGCAGCACACCAAAAACATCCATCTTGCGAGGCTCTCCTGGGTGTACAGTGCGGGTGTGAGGAGTGTGAGGTGGGTTAGTGTGTGGGTTAGTACCTGTTATTGCACGGTTCGCTGACGGTTTGAGCAGCAGAAGTAAATCAACCCATTCAACAGTGAATGGCTCAGTAACGGCGGGGAGTTCAGACAGCAATTGGCTAATAACACATACAATTTACAGCCCGACGACAGAATAAAAAGAATCCACTTTCAGTCCAAGCCATCGATCAGCGGAGCAGCTGCTGAAAGAAGGACCTCGGAAAAGCACTCTTCCAACCAGCCCGTGACCCGCACCCACAGGCAGCCTCGCCGGTGAACCCTGGCAGCATGAAAACCCAGCCAAAATACACAGGAATAGGGAGAAGATGTAGGAAAAGACGAAAAAGAATATAAAGAACATAAAAAAGAAGAAAAAATTATGAAAAACAGAAAGAATACGGAGAACAAAAAAGAACACACGAAAGAACACAAAGAATGCAAAGAAGAAAAAGTTGTAAATGTTCAAAAAATGGAAAAAGAAGAAGACGGTATAGAAGAAGAACATAAAGAAAATGATGAGGAAGAAGAAGATGATGAAGAAGAAAGAGAAGGAGAACAAAAATGAAGATAGCAAGGAAGAACATGAAGAAGAATTAAATGAAGAAAGCAAATAAGAAAAAGTAAACAATGACTGAAAAAAAAGAACAAGAATTCGATTAAATTGTATTTATATTGCGCATTTGTCATGGGTCGTTCCCTTCTCCAGGCATGAATGGCAGGCACACACACACCAGTCATACTCAGTGTGCTGCATGTCTTTTATTTTAAATCCAAAACAAAAAACAAAAACAGGCACGAGAGTCCTTTACTTTAAAGGAGACAGGAGAGAACCAAAAATAGTGTCTTGGGAGCGCGTTCGTTGACCCACCCTGAAACTAAAACACCAATAATAGAACCCCATCACTTCAACCCAAATGAAACACAACGGAACATAATGCCAAACCCAACCCCTGTGACAACACAATTTCAAAATAGAAGTCCCAACATAAATCCATGTGGTGGCCTCTGGTGACCGCTCTCAGGCCCTAACAGCATTTTATAACCAAGTTGTCACAAAGCAGCTTTACAGAGTACTCATCCTTCTCAGGTTGAACCGGAGAGAAAGAAAAGAGAGTCTTTATGGGGATAAATAACAAGAGAAGGCCTTTATGAACAAGATTATTGACAGATAGGGCATCTACAGCTAACAGAGTTGGTACGACTAAATGTCCAATAAAGTGAATTTTGTTGGGTGAGAAACTGAAGTTGGAACTTTAAGCAGCAGTTGCTCCTTATTGGGGTAGAGCACATGTGGAGTTGGGAGCTGCCAAAACCAGTCAAGGGCATTTTGGCACGGGGCCCCAGCGATTGCAGGCCTAGGTAGGTGGTGGTCTGGGGTCCCATGGTTCTCAACAGAAGAATGTAAAGAAGAAGAAGAAGAAGAATGCGACCCACAATAAGCTTCTCTGATTGGGCCATACTTGCTTGGACTGCTCTTATTTTAATCTTGAAATTACCACCTTCACCTTCAGGTCAATCAGAGGACAGCCTCCTACAGCAACTCTCATCTGATTGGCCAACATTGCAGCAGGTGGTTTCCTATTGGTGGAATCTGTTGGTTTTGGTGGAATCTGTTGGTTTTAGTGGAATTTTTTGGTTTTGGTGGAATCTGTTGGTTGTACAATCTGATGTTTGGCTCCAAGAGTTCAGAAGAGGAAGAAAACAAAAAGATTAACTCTCTCACAGCTTCTGCTCTCCCTACCCCTGTAGCTTCAGGCCTTCTGAGATCTGTGTGCCTAAAGAGGAAAGATAAACACATGACAACATGAGCCAGCTGTAGTTACGCAAGGATTCAAAGGGCAGACCGAGCACAGCATCACTCAGGACACTGTAACTGGTCTGTGGTCAGTGTGTAATGAGTAGACCATGATTGGTCCACAACCGCTCCATTCCAGACCATAACAGATCGTCTGTAACACCGCATTTAAATGATCCGAACTCAAGAAGGCAGCAGGGCCAAGAGCCTCCTTGTCATTATTCATCTTAGTGTCATTTTGTCATATTTATGAGCTTCACTTTTGAAATATGATGCTTAATTATTTTCAATATAGATGTTTTTTCTTCATTAATTCAATGGCTTTTCAATGAATTAGAACTTCATGCTAAAAACATGTTTTATTGAACTTTTTTACTATTAAAAAATATATAGAATGCTATTCAATCAAATAGAGCTTTGTTCTGGATACAGATTTTTCCATGTTTCCTCCCGGTGGATTGTTGACGTACACATTTTTTTTAATAATGTACTTCAACAATCCACAGATACATGATAAGAGATATCTGTTCCCAAGTCCCTTCACACTAGCGCCCCTTGAAGTGGGGTTGACATAAAATAAGTTTTGAGCAGTGGCTTGTATGAAATAACCCTAACTGATTATGACTAATTTGTGGCTTCACTAAGCCAATATCTTGTGTAAAAGTTTAAACTTCTCAAATTTCCACCTCCTGCATCACTACCACATTCTTTCTTTTGTGAAATTTTGTCCATAGGAGGCACGGCAACTGACACATTTTAACATCTCAGTGTCACGGTCGAGAGCTATCCTGGGATAAGCAGGCTGGCAACCAGGGGTTCATTTCGAAGTGCGTTTATTCACAAAAATGGGGCACGCGGGCCAAAACAGAAACTAGGTTCAGGAACAGAGCAAAAACAGGGCATGAACGAGGCAAACATACAGCTCATAAGAGACGATGGACAGACAACGAGGGTGACACACAAACAGACCTAAATACAAAACCTAATGGGGATGAGACAGGACACAGGTGGCAACTCAAAACCATGTGACACAAGCATGAACACGAAACAGGTGGAAACTCAAATCACAGAATCACATGGGGAACAGACACACGACACTGGGAGAACAGAACAGGAATAAACAGTGTGATGAACAGAAAACCCAATAAACAACAGAGTCATATCGAACATACAGAAAAACACAGACCCAGAAAACCCAAACAAACAAGCAGTGGCTAACCCCTGCCACTGACCAGGCCGTGACACTCAGGAACGCCTTCCTAAAATGCTGAAACATTTGAGTGTGTCCAAAAAGCCCTAAACAGATTTTAACAATGTAGCGGAGGGGGAGGAACTTTCAACAGGTTTTCGAGTTGAATAATGGCGACCAACAGTGAAATGCAAGCCCAAGCGGAGGTAACTGGTTCATATAGTAGTAAGTAACGTCAATAAAGCGATGTACACTGGGATAACCGGCAGACATTTTGCCGGCTGGAGGATCATGAGGAAATGGTAGTCACTCACTTCGCTAAGTACAAAACATTAGTGATTCGTTTAGGAAAGCACTTCCCCGCGGCACTACAGGAAGTGCACCCATTTCGGACACAGCCTTTAAGAACTACTGCAGTTCCATTTTGCTCATTCCACAAAGAGGTCACCAATGACCAATCAGAACTCATCAGCAAGTACAGGCCTGTGTGAATGGCCCATCTTACTGAAATTTTATTGCTCGTTCATAATGGAATTTGTGGATGTTCTTTACCCAATTTCACACAAACCAGTCATAAGATGGTGTTAGTCTTCTGACATGGTTTAGTCTATCTTCATCATTAGGCATCCAAGAAGCAATGCATAGGACGCCTATTTTTACTTTCATTTAGCCTCAAAACGCGTTGGGCAGCAAAAACCATAAGGTGCACAGTCTTGAAAGTTGGCAGGTACATGCGGTATTCCAACCGCTACTCAGGCGCCAACAGCCACACCATTGCGCCAGCAGGTGGCGCTATAACAAGCACTGTTGCGTTGAGTCTCAGCAACTTTGAACTGAAGGCCGCCATATGCAAATTAAGCTTGTCAGTTTTACATGCAATGAGTTAAACTGAAATTACTCTTAAGCCCTTGGTTTAATGCTTATCAAACTTCATAAACCAATGCAAGGGGTCACACAACAGCAGTACCCCAATTTGTATTCATATTTATGATAGATCAAATTTGCAATCCACATTGCTCTAGCACATCATGACATCATGCGACCTTATCATGAAATACATGGCCGATATCAGCCAAAGGGGCGCCTAACATTTCTTCATGGCAAAAATCATGGCTATGCCAGGCCGGCAATTCTCAAACTTTTGTTGACATACAAGTTTAGATGATGCAGTTCAAATTTGGTCCACATTACCCATTGGGGGCGCTATAGCACACATTCAAACATTGCAGTGGTTTTCTGCCCACAACTCATGAACCACGAGACATACTCACAATTGCTTTTTACTGATGTATTCTGCCCTCTGTCACAAGTTCAGAAATACTACAAGAGGTGCTACAACAGGATATTTGGATATCTTCTATATACTTCATGAACGGTGTTGCTCAAAGCTTGTCAGCATTGCGGTTTGGAGGACTGGGTGCAAACAGCTTGGACCGCTCGCGGCTATATTTCATTTTGTCTTTAAAATCTTCCATTTACAGAATTCAAATGGTCCTCCTTCACCCACTGGAGCGTTCAGATCATTCAATCATTTCACTGCATCAGAACATTACACTGCAATGCGGCACAGATGGTTATTACATTGTAATGCAAATATTGTATATTTTCTCTATTCTGTTGGAATTCATGGTTGTATTGAAAGAATAGCTGAAAGCGGCTTGATCAAAAAGGCCATAATCTAATTATGTGTAAAGATAAGCTTGAATATCCAGCCTCTCTGAGGACCTGGAGGGCGGATGATGTGTTGAACTTTGATCTTAATGACAGAAAGCTGTAAGCTGCTCATGCAACTGGAAAAACAAAAGCTTCTGGAAGCCAATCAAAGAGTTTTACTATAGAAAACCACCCCATCCGCCGCTCTGTCTCTCTCTCTATGTCTCTCTGACTCTCTTTATGTCTCTCTCTTTCTCTCTCCAAGTCTCTCTATATCTTTATGTCTCTCTCTCTCTCTCTCTCTCTCTTTCCCTCTCTCTGTTTTACTGAATGGGTTATAATTAGATCATTGAATAAATTCAAGCCACATAGCCACCAACAACAAGGCCTCTAACAGCCTGCCAGTGTAAACTGGCCACAGCACAAAGAGGAGATCAACCACAAAGTAAATGAGCAATAAAAACAGAAGCCGGACCCTCGCCTGGAGCAGAGGTGGAGAGAGAGAAATCCAGGGAGCAGCCTTTAGCATGTGAGCTGAACACTGTTACACCTGCTGAAACCGATCAAATGATTGTGCCAACCAGTATCAGTGCACTAACACAGCCCGAAGAAATGCACATAATCACATCTAAATATACGTGTGTGTGTGTGTGTGTGTGTGTGTGATACGTGATAGATACCCTCATCAGCTGTCTTTATGATATTCATGCTCATTTCTACACTCACTCTGTACATGACATATAACTCATTGACAGCATATATAATTTATATAATGTATACACACATTGACTGTTTATAATCTACCACCCTACATACACACACTCATATGATGTATATATATGTATACGTGTGTGTGAAAAAGTACAGTAACAGTACCGACACTCTGCACAACATCTGAAACGCTAGCACTGCAGGGAGTCGTCCAGTCCAGAGGGGTGGGCGGAGACTGAGGCAGGAGCTGCCCTGGCTCAGTCTCCAAGATTAAGATGTCTATTTTTATGGGCAGTGACAGGAGAAAGTGGGCTTCATGAAGTGCAGGGGCATGTATATGTGTGTGTGTGTGTGTGTGTGTTTGTGTGAAGAACGGGAGAAGATATGACTGACAGCACAAACAAGTCTGCACAGACAACATATAAACACAAACCCAGCAGATCAGCTGGTTGGAACACGGAGTTGTACTCCACTGCAGGTTTCCTGAAGCTACTTGTACTTTTGATTAATTACATTTCCACAAATAATACATTTTAGTCCTTCAGGGAGCAGCGGTCACTCAGAGCGAGTTACAGCCTTGAATTTCTATTTTTCCCCTCAGAGAGCTGAATTAGGCCCCATCAGGCAACGCACGCGAACCACACACAAACATATTTGTATCATGATTAAACTTTACTTAATTCTGTAAATGTACAGATTTATTATTCCCAAAAAATACCTGGATTTGAATTCAGGCAAGACAACTCTTAGAAGTAATGGGGTGCCCTGTATAAAAGTTATAAAACATCTAACACGGCCCATGCATTTCTGAGTGAAGCTCTGGGCTGATGCATTCTTCTCTGTTTATGATGGAGAGCTTATTGGCTGCTGGACTGGAAGGTGTATACAGTTGGCACTGAACAGCAGGTTTACTTCCTGTCTAAATTTTAGGCTTTATTTTGGCCTTAGTGGACGGCTCTGCTGGCTTTGGCCTAAGATCTACACGGAAAAACCTCTGGCGTCCAACAGCAGGTTTCTACACATCCAGCTAAGCTCTAGTTAATACCCAGCGGCGCGCTGCCACTGCAGCAGCTCCACATCAGGGGCCAGGGTGAGAAATTCACACTGATGGTGACAAATTTACACTGATGGTGTGAAATCAGTGCAAATTCATGGGAGCAAATTTGAGATGGAGAATTTCCAACTTCTTGAGGATGAGAACGGATTGCTTCAGTGTGGGAAGTGTTTGTACTGGGACGTTGTCCAGAAAGGTAGAAATAACAAATCAGCTAAAAGTAAACATGTAAATGTAAACATCTAAACATGTACGTGATTAAAGATTTGGCTAAATGCTTGTCCTATCTGATGGGTTTTGCTAGAAAACCTGATATAACCCAGTTTCGAATTTGGTGGTACAATTCAGCGAAAATTTTTTGAAGTTGGCAGCACAATCCAGCAACAAATTAATTACCTGGTACTATTTTTTTCACATAGCCTCACTGAAATAATCATAGAAACCAAGCTTTGTCTAGTTAAGAAGATATATTTTAGTTTATTAAAAGTTATTGTTTTAAAATAAGAAAAAAACACGATTTTACTTTAGTATACGATACAGTGCGTGATCACATAACAAAGCAATCATTTGGTTATTCCTTTATCAAAAATAAACAGGACAAACAATTACTAGAAGTAACTGACCACCCAAGGGTGTTTTTATTGTCCCTCTAAATAAAAGCAGCTCATTCTTTTTTCTCCATGCACTTTATCAAGGAATTTCAGTCTAAAGTGTGATTTTTTTAATACAATAGCTGAAATGGCCTATTGTCTAGACCATTTTAAATGTTATTTGATTTTTCCCCTTCTGTTATTTTTATGCTGACTGAAAAAGACAGTAATTACGGGCTGTGACTGTCTTTTCAGATTTTTTATGAAGAAAATTGCATATATATATATTTGTGGTACACATTATAAAATTGTACTCAACTTTTACAAATCTTTCATTTTTACCACATCACATACTCATATTTCTAATCTCTACATTACAGTACTGACGGTGGGAAATCTTTTAATAATGCTGGAAGAGAAGAGAGGAGAAGAGAAGAGAAAAACGAGATGATGAGAAGAGAAGATGTGAAGAGAATAATGAGAGAAGAGACGAGATGAGAATAGGAGAGAGGAGAACAGAGGAGAAGAGAAGAAATGAGAAAAGAAGAGAAGAGAAGGGGTGAAGGGAATAGGAGAGAATAGAATAGGAGAGAGGAGAACAGAGGAGAAGAGACGAGATGAGAAAAGAAGAGAAGAGGTAAAGGGAATAGGAGAGAAGAGAATACATCTTTCTCCAACCACCCCCCACCCTTTCTCCACCAGATGGTTCAGTAAAAACAGAAGGTCTCTGTAAGTGAAGTTAATCTGGTCTGAAATACCTGGTCTGTCTCTGGGACGAAGAGATGACTCGTAGAACCCCAGAGGATTGCCAAAACATTCACACACACACACACACACACACACACACACACACACACACACACACACACACACACACACACACACACA
>JBBPDC010145561.1:0-23001 GCA_037974485.1 Hemigrammopetersius urotaenia
ACGTGTGACAGGAATGAAAGTTCGTCGTCCAACATGACACCAAGATTTCTTACCTTCTTTGAGGGGATGATAACAGAATTCTCAAAAAAACCTGTGAGGTTGTGGCTTGGTGATGGAACCCCTTTGATGAAAAGCAGCTCAGTCTTGCTGGGATTCAGTTTAAGGTGCCATCCAAGAGGAAATGTCAGCCAGGCAGTCTGAGATGCGGGTTGAGACCTGATCATCACTGGATATTAAACACATAATTATTCTGAAATAATGATGTATCCGAAAATATACAAAATAAAGGATGCCGATGTGGAGTTTTTGTCTTTAGCTCTGTATTTAATAAATGTGCTTTCATACACAGCACAAAATATTGCACTTCATTATTTATGGACACTTTCTTCTTTGGTTATATTTACAGAATGAGAGAGCTGATCTAGAAGCAGTTTATGCCTTTCATCTAGAAAGATGAAAAAAGCTGCACTCTAATGCTGAAACAGACACAAATATTACACTGTAATACAGAAAACACAGCTGATCTTACCTCAGGCACAGACAGTGTTCATCTATACGGGTCATCAGTATTTTGGCATTTCAGAAGCATACACACACAGATAGCATCCCTGAGGCATTTGTTTACTGCTTCTAATTTACTTCACAAAGGCCATAGTCTGTGTCTCTTTCTCCTTGAGTTTTTATGTACTTTTTTGGGACAAGCCAGTTGAAACCAGATATGAAAATACTATTGTATAAAAATGCTAACACATGGAACAAAATTGTGTAAACACTGACAACTTCATGCAGACATCATTTAAGAAAAAGGCCTCATTGAAGGACACAGAAAATCCCTGCTGTATTCTGTACTATCGCATAGAAAAGATGCAATATTTAGATCTTGTGAAATGCTTGACTACATCTTTGGATTAATACAATCACTGGTTTTCTGCAATGTGTATGTTACGTCCTAGTTGTGTACTTATGTTCCTTGAGTATTTTCCCCCTATTTTCTTGTTATCCATGTGCGTCTGTTGTTGTTTTCATCTTAGCCCCGCCTTAGTCCTGCCCATTTGTTATCCTGTTGAACTGTGTCTTGTTTCTGTATCCTACCCTGCTTCTGTTTTTTGTTTGTGGATCTCACATGTACATTCTGCTTGCCTCATACCTCACTCAATACAGAGTATGAGAACATATGATACTGAACCTATGAAACATCATGAGAAAATATAAAAATTAAAATTGTCTAATTTTTTTACTTGCTGTCTTAGTGGTTGCCCTGTGATCAGAAGGTTAGGGGGGTTTAATCCCAGCACTGCTAGTGTCATCACTGTAGTAGAAATTTTACATGTAAAAAATTCAGCGTGAAAAAATGCAACATTTTTTAAAAATTCAACGTAAAAATTTCTGTCTCAAAAAATTCTGTGCCAAAAGATACAGAGTCAACATCTGAGTAAGCAGGGAGAAGCAATCGAACCCTGTCTCAATTCATCCACGTCCAGCCAATCAGGTTACGCTTCACTGGTCATTTAATATCGACACAGTTGCCATGTCAACCAGTGCCAGTGATACTGCTTCGGTGAGTCTGTTTACTTTATTTGTGTATTTATGTTCGTAAAATTGAGCAATAGATATTACTCAACACATTGCATATTAACGTCTGGTAGTTGTACCTTGAGATCGTAGATGTCCTACGTTTAATGCTAAGACTGGCATGGGTGTAATTGAATGGATAGAGGAGATACAGCCATGTGCACACCACCTTTCTACAATGGACCAGGCCTTCTGTATTTTTGATTATTTAGAAGGAGAGGCCAGGGAAGAGATTAAGTATTGTCGTAGTGCAGAACGAGAGGACCCTGTTAAGGTCTTGGCCATATTAATGGAACTGTATGGTTATGCCCAGTCATATGTAACTTTTCAACAAGCTTTCTTTTCTCACAGACAAGGGGAGATGTTACAGAAGTTTTCTCTTGCTTTATTGGCCTTAATGGAGCTGGTGAAGCAATGTGCCTCAGAAGGTATGGTCAATGTTAATGTTTTAATTTGTGATCAATTTGTAGAACATGTCCTTGACGATATGCAGAGTTAAAGCAGTTTGTTTGCCGTCAGCCTACCACTGCTTTTTTGGAGGTGCGTGTGGAGTCTCTTAAGTGGATTAGAGAGGGAATGCCGGTTGTTGTGAGGGGGCGTAGTTATTCTCTTCCTTCCTCTTATGGTTTACAGAATGCTGTACAAGGTGGCCCTTGCTTGGCCTCTCCCGTTCCTCCACAAGTGACAGAATTGAGTGAGTTAAAGGAACTCCTGATGCAACAGCAGGAGCAACTCAATCAGCTCACCCAGACTATAGCCTCACTGCAGACTCATTCATCATACAGTCAGCCACCTCGCAGTGGCCCAGGTGTCAGCAGCCAGGTCATTTTGCCAGAGTGTAATGGGCTGAGGGTTCCCTACCACCATCGCACTTGCTCAACCAATGGTTCACCTGCTTTTCAGCAGCTGGAAAACTGAAGCCCACTTAGTTGTTGAAGCTCAGATGGGGGGTGTACTGACTCATTGCGAGGGAAAGGTCTTGATCATCCCTGGTGGGGTGATGAAGTTGGTTTCCAGTACCTGTTTGGAACAGCTCTCTGGTTGTTCTGTCCTGTTTGAGCCTCTAGAGACTGGCTTGCTAGCTGGGCTTCTAGCTTCCCCCGTCTTGTTCAGGTTCACAGGGGTACAGTTTATATCCCGTAATTAATGTAGGGACGACGGAAGTTCTCCTTCACCCCCGGGTTAGTCTTGGCTCTGTTTGCATTGTCAATGTTGTTGTTGGAAGTGTGGTCTCTTACACCTACAGCCACTGTTTCCACTCAAGTAGCTAGTAGTTCTTTTCAGGACAGGGTAGGGACAGTGGATCTATCTGCTTTGCCTGAGCAGGAACAGGTGGGGGTTAGATCTTTGTTGCAGAGGTACAGCACTGTTTTCTCTGCTCATGATGGTGACTTGGGTTGTACCAACCTCGTCTTGCATGACATTCCCCTGGTTGATGACATTCCTGTTTGGCAAAGATATAGGCATATTCCACTATCGGAGTATGAGTGGTGAAGGACCATATAAATCAGCTTCTTGAGGCTCAGGTAATTCAGGATAGCAGTAGCCCTTACACCTCCCCCACTGTTTTGGTTAAGAAGAAAGATAGGAGTTTGTGTATGTGTGTAGACTACTGTTTGCTGAACAGTGTTTGGACTGATCATGCCCAATGGTCAGTCCAGCAGCACACATGTAGAGTCCCAGGGTAAATAGGCCCCAACCATGTATTTATTTTGGTTTCTTCCAATATGTTTGTTTCACCCCTTTGGATCTCTTGGGCAACAGACAATGGAGAAAAATCACTCTTATCACACATACCATTTCTGGTTCGAATCCCCACCCAGCACACAGTGTTCACAGCAAATACTCTAGCATGCAGCATGACACGGTCATTGGCAGCACATAGCATTGTCACAGTTATTTTTTACATTTTTCTTTTGATGTGCTATCTGTCACTGTTAAAATAAATCTACCATTACAATGATACTGTTCTGAGACTTTTCATTTCTTTGTCATTGGACAAACTTACAAAATCAGCAAGGGGTCAAATAATTATTTCCTCCACTGTATATCAGTGAGGTGGCAACTTTCAATTAACAGCTAGTATCTATTCTACTGAACAAACTGTTGGTTGTGAACACCAGAGGTGTAAAGAGCACCTGAAAACCATGCTTGAGTAAAAGTACACATACCTTACTGTAAAAATGACAAATTACAACACCTCAACATTTCAAATAGCATATATAGGTAAATAGCATCCAGTACCTTCAGCACCCTGCAGATGGTGAAATCGCCTCTTCCGCCCAAGAAATTAGCCATGGCAGATAAAGATGCGCACACAATGTAATGAGTAACGGTACGTGTCCGTTCAGATGTAGCGGAGTAAAGAGTACATATATTCAATCAAAAATGTAGTTGAGTAGAGAGCAAAAGTTGCTTATATTTTTGATACTCAGTACAAGTACAAAGTTGCCAAAAAAATACTTAAGTACAGTAACGACATCCATTTACTCAAATACCTTATACCACTGGTGAACACGGGTATAAAGCTGCTCCTTCTAATGTCATGAATTGTAAACATAATGTGTGCAACATTCATGTTTTCAACTCCCTGTACTGCACGTACCCTAAAGGAGAAACAAACACTTTCAAAGATCATATATATGTAAAATTGGTTACAAATAATTGGTTTATTAATGCAACTTCAACCAGAATGAGAGTGGTTGAAGCATCTGACAGTAAGTTCTGAAAATACATTTTTAAAAGTTGTCTATCATCCTAGTTCCGCATTAACAATTTCTGTTACTAAAATGGAGGAAACGGGTAATATAGGCTTTATATAGCCACATAAATATATTATGAACTGTGCTTATCTTTCACCTGGTATCTACCAGGTGAAGTTATTACTATACATTCAGTATTGCTGCTCTAAATTTTAAAGTTCGCTTAGACCAGTGAGTAAACATAATCTTTGCAACATGGTATCATAAATCTGCAACAAGACAAATTAAAGTAGTTGTGGTAGAAAACCTGTTTCCATTCTTCACACTAACAAATAAGTCATATAAGAGATTAAGTGTAAGAAGTATTCAGATTTTACTTATATAGTTTTTAACATGTATCTTAACACCTTTCTGAAGGGGATCTTTAAGTACTGTAATTGAATAAATGTTATTACTTTCCACCACTGGTAGTGCTGTTAGTACTGTAGTACTGGTAGTCCTGTAGTAAAATCCTAATCCTAACCCTATATTCATTTACCTAAGAGGAAAACCAAACTTCTGAACAGATTCTTGGAAGAATGCCAGAGTGGTTAATGCGAGGTTGTTGGAGGCTGCGCCAAGATACATTATACTTTAAAAACACACTTCAAATTCATACATTTACTTAAAAAGATTGCCAAATATGAATTTACTGAATCAATTTATGGTTTGTATCTATGTGCATCAAAACATGAGGTCCTGAAACTGAGAAGGTTCATCAACCAATACATCCTACATGGATCATTCGGTTAATAACGTCAGTGATGTCAACACGGTGCATGGAGGCTCTCTGGCTTACAGGAGGGCCTTCATCATTCGATACCCAGAGCTAGGCTGCCTAGATTTAGTCTCTCTCACACACTGATCTAACTCGTCATCCATCATGCTGTAGAGTGCCTTTACAGAGAGATCAGACTCAGCCATGCGTCGGTATACTGTTCGCCTGGACATCGCCAAAAGTTTAGCTATACATGGAACAGACAGATTAAGTTCCAGAAGTTTGCTAAGGTAGTCTGGGGATATGGTCATCCGTTGTCACCCAGCAGGTCCTTGCTCAAACTGCACAACTGCAATGTGTTGCTCCCGTTTCTCTTTTTCCAAATTGATGAGACTGTGTAGTTGTGTCAGTGCACCTAAAATAGCTGGACAAACAGTTACTTGACTGGACACAGCATTTAAAAACCCAAGTTTTTGTGTGCAAGTGAACTCTAAGAAGTCCAGGTCCAGAGGCATGCATCCCAGAATATGCTCCAATCAAGAACGAAGTCTTTTTAGATGACTAAACAGTTTTCACGAACGCCACCTCATTAAAAGTTCAGTGTCGATATTGTTCAATAAATTAGCTTAATATGTGTAGAGTAATATCTATTGCTCAATCTTACGAACATAAATGACAAATAGAGTAAACAGACTCACCGAAGCAGCATTACTGGCGCTGGTCGACATGGCAACTGAGTTCATGTCAAATGACCAGTGGAGCATAACCTGATTGGCTGGACGTTGGATAAATTGAGACAGGGATCGATTGCTTCTCCTCCGGATGTTGACTCTGTATCTTTAGACACTGACTTTTTTTTTTTTTTACACAGAATTTTTTTATGCTGAATTTTTTGGAGCCGTTTAATTTTTTACACTTTAGAAAAAAATGAATATTTTGAGACATCACTTTTTTGACACTGCATTTATTTCAACATTGTAAAATATCAGAGGCGGAAAAAAATCATTCACACTGGTCACGCTGTGCTGTGCTGTGCTGTTGATTGGTGTGGTGTGGTGTGTTCTCGCGTGTGTTCTTTTTTTCTCTTTTCATCTTTTCACACTATTATTTTTGTACACCAGTGCAAATTATTTTAGGATGTTTTGGTGATTTCCATGGAACATAAATACAATTACCCTTTATTTGCCAAATTTAAAATAAAGATACAAAATAAGATGTCCAAAAGTTTCAAGCAGTGTTCCAGTAGTGTGAAAATTGGAAGAATAAAATCCAGAAACATTGCAGAAATATTCATATTTATGTTTCATGTAAAGATAGTGTTAAATTAAATTAGATCGATTGACTCAAAGCAAGTTTTGCTTTGGTAGAAATGTTTCTGTGCTCGTCACATTCTCTAGGTTCAGTGGGAGCATACGGGTGATTCCAGTGACCTCTAGAGCATGACCTCATCTCTGCAACCCAGCTCTGACATTTTCCCTGGATGCTCTGAAACACCACACAAAGAGAAACCATAGGAAGACAGGACAGCTTTTAAAACAGGGTCAGAAAGTCCAGCAGGGCCAGGCTAGAGCCTGCAATAGTGGACATTGATTGTCTCCACACTGAGATTGGGATGAACACTGCATAAAAGTAGCTTTGTGTAAAAGTTTTGCAGCAATTGCATTTTTTTTTACCAAGACACAAACCACACTGGAGAACTGATTTGCCAATTAAATTGAACAATTACACAGTAAAGTAGTAATTTATTATATTTGCCTGCAATGAGTACATCACAACTGCATGAATGAAGTGCCCATGCTGACACCCGTCCACCACTGTAAGTGCCCACAATGGGCATGTGAGTATTATAACTGAACAATACAGCAATGGAAGAAAGTGGGTAACAAGCCAGCAGAAGCAACATAATGTTCTGGGCAACATTCAGCTGGAAAACCTTGTGTTCTGGTGTTGATGTGAATGACACATACCACCAACTGCTGTTGCAGACCAAGTACACCCTTTTATGGTAGCATTATTCCTTTTAATAATTTAATTGTTGATTTGGGCACTCCTAAAGTTTTAGCCATCTCTGTAACAGTCACATGTCCTATCACTTTTGAGCCTCTGGAAATGGAAAGACTCTGTGAATAATGAATAATGGCAGTAATTGTTTAAACCTTAATTTCAAATCCATTGTGGTGGTATGCAGAGAGCAAAATACCAAAAATTGCATCAATGTCCAAATACTCATGGATGTAACTGTTAATTTCCATATATTTTCCTCCACAGCAAACACCTTTTACAATAAATCTCAGAATGATAGAGCACCAAAGTTACTTGACATGTTTGAACTTCATTTCTTCATGAATAAAGTGCATCCCTTTCCTTTGCACTTATTCACATATTACTGAGAAGGGAACACAGGTTCCCACCAGGTTTACATTGTGCCTAACGTGTGACCATTATGGGCAACTAATATGCAGGTGTTACCAGGTCTGTGGGTATCTGAGCTCAATACAAACCTTGTTTCGACTTAGTGGAATATACATTTGGGTAAACCTCTGACATTTGATTAATATATAAATATTTATTTACTGATTAGCCTAGATTTACACTACTAACTTATTGCTTATTATTATATGCTCATACTTGATACAGTTAGCCCATATTAATCCTTAAAATGCTCAAAACACAAAAAAAAATGCCTTTGTGTATTTAACAGATATTCATGAGCTCTAACAAAAATTAATTTAAGAAACATCTATGATGACAATGGTGTATTAATTTGAATATTTGCTTCATTAAGCTTAAAAATCCACTTTCAAAAAAATAGGCCCAAAAGCTAAATGTGTTCTCAAATCTTTGTATTAGAAGAGAAAACAGACACAGATGCTATTGTGTGTAAACGATTTATTCATTTTCGTGTCTGAGTTATTCTGTCTTTTTTTCACGGGCCCTGTATGTGTGCCACACATTTTGTTCATCAGAACTGTGACAGCTTAAGTACAGGCTGGTTTATGACTGGGTCTTTCTTTCATTTACTTGTCATCACTGTGGATTCTCTCAGTAGTATCAGGAGTAACGGATTCATTTACAGGTCATACTGTGGGGTCTTTGTGTCTGAGTTTCATTCACAATTCATCTGTTTATGGAAGAAACATGACCAAAGACAAGAACTCTATCATCAAATTGCAGTGCAGTCCCTTTTACCCCCTTTTTATAATAATGATTGCCTTTCACTGTATTAGCAGTGTTTTTGTTTTCCTAAAGAACTTTTGTTGTCCTAATGAACCATCGGACATGCCTCTTACATGGAGGAACAGATCTGATTTTTTTGAATTCTAAAGTTACACCAGACAGAGTTACATGAGACAATGCTGATATTAATTAAGAAATACTACATAAGGTGTTCAAACTCTCATGAACTCATGAAGGCAGGCCTTGTGTGTTCCTACTGCATTACTAAGCTTTTCCATTGTCTCTTTGCTACTGTTATTTTGATTATGTTTTGTACACGTCATCATACAGATGCCCAATAGCAAGAAATTCCTCACAGACTCCTGCTTGTCTGTACAGTACACCATCTATAATACAATGGATTCCATTGTGCCATTTACTACCTTCCATGTTTTTCTAGACATCCATCTCCGATCCAGCTTGTCCCATGTCCATATATCACATTTTTGATGGCCAAATCAATTACTGTGCAGTTATGATGTCTTACAGCATGATTACAGGCACACCTTGGAATACACGATTGACCAAGGCCAGATGTAAAGCAGACATCCATAGAACTACTTCTTTGACTGCTGTGTTCCCTTGCTACACTGCTGTAATCACCTTTAGAGGCAAGCCTTCCATATATTCTTCAATCTTATCAGCAAGAGGGGTACTCAAACAAGAAAGCATATCAGCATCTACATTGCTCTTCCTTGATATCTGAGTAAATATGCCAATTCTCCAACCCAGTAATGCCTCACTGCACTGTCTTGCCTTACTGAAAAGGTGAGTGGATTTTTTATCTGTAAATACAGTACAAGTGGGTGCATAATAAAGATTTGTAAACCTGTAATTTGTCACAAATTACTCATCTTAAAACTAAGAATACAGTCCTGTCAGAGTGTAGTTGGTAAGCCAGTTTAGGCTATCTACATTCATAGCCACATTCAGTACTTACACCATGCTGAAATTGATAAAGAACAACTCCAAAACCTTTGACACATCTGCATGTGCAACAAAGGGCAGGTTAAAGTCTGAGTAATAATGGGTGGATTGGTCAGTTTGTGTTCAAACATAGCAGCAATGGGGTGCTGTTTTACTGTGAACTATTCAGGGGTTTAACATTAGTCACTTCCTATATCTTGCCTAAAGCGATTATCTGCAGCAAATAGAAATCATTTGGCGTTGGATTCTTGATGGGGATGCTAACTAATTTAAATGAACTCCAAGGAACATGGACAACATCTGGAATCACTTCATCAAGCTGTCTCAAAAACAGCTGCCTAAGCAGACCAGGTCCTTATTCTACCCTTGGTACCCACTTGGTGTACCAAGTAGTCTGTATTCATTACATTTGTCAACCTGCATTTTTTATTCTGTTTGCTGATTCGTGCCTTTAGGTTTGCTTATGATACTTTCCGGGTTTTTTTACTTTTTCTCTGCCAACTTTGGATTATGTGATACTGCCTCACCCCTATGATTAAATAAAAATGGGATTTGACCTTGTTAACTGCATGAAACCAGGTAATTAGCATCAATCAGCTGATCAGTGTGCTTTGCATTAAAATTGAGGGTTGAAAATTGAACAGCTTGCTTGACATCGTCACTGGTTGTTTCTCTCTAGTGATCTTATCCTGTTTCCCTACTCCTTTTCAAATTACCTACTGCTCGATGTCCACTTTGGCTGCAAAAGCAGTAAGAACATCTTTCAACATTCTCTTAGTGGAGAAACATTTTCCCTTAATAAATGTCATCCACATATAAATGAAAAGCAATAATAAAACAACAAATAAAAAAAACAAGAGGAGGCATAAGTAAAGAAAATAAAACAGGACCAGGAATGGAACCTTGAGACCCCACAGGTAAGATCACAAATTGAAGAGAAATTGTCATCCCTTGATGCAGAATATTTCCGATTTGATTGATACAACAGAAAAGATTTTAATGCCACATTCAACAGAGTAGGCTCAGTTATAGGATTATAGCAAAAACCTGATTGGGATGTTTCAAAAATATTGTTTGCCTCTGAGGCATGCAGATGTTGCTTTGGAACAGCCTTCATGGATCTCTTTTGAAACAGATCTCAATAAATTACAATTTAGGATCCAGACCTGGTTTCTTAATAGTTCATTTGGAACAGTCCAGAACACAGCCCTGAAGAAAGAGAGAAACTTTTTTCTTTATGTGAAATGAAAGTAACCATTCTGTCATATGTGAACACACCAGAGCACCCAGTGTGAACAGCACAAAATTCTTCCTGTGCATTTAATCCATTCACCAAGTGAAGCAGGGGGCAGACAGGAACACAGCACCCAGGGAGCAGTGTGTGGGGGCCGTATCTTACTCAAGGGTACCTCAGTGGTGCTTAGCAGTCTTGGGAATTGAACCCATGACTTCCTAATCACAGGGCGAACGCCTTAAACACCAGGCCACCAGCTGGGGTTATATGAATTTAAAAACGCTAGCCAGAAGAAAGTCATGGGGGCCAAAGGGAGTTTTAAGAATTTCACAATCTTCATGAAAGAGGAGTTATTTCAGCAAACTGATTTTTAACCTCAATAATCATATGTGGAGGTATGACTTGCATGAGGCTGAGAATAAGATTTCTTTGTTTTAGTGTGCAGGTACAAGACTGCTGTAATGAGCACAGAAGACAGACCCAAAAGCAGAACACGTTTAACCGAGGAACTTTAATAATAATAATAAACTGCAAAAAACAACGGAAGACAAGGCACAAAAATACAAGATAAGTCCGGCAGGCAAAAAGGGCAATCCAAAGTCCAGAAGAGAGTTCAAAACACGATAAAAACGTAGTCAGGAGTCACAGAAGGAATAAGGCTTGGTAACTAGGTGAGGCTAGAATACTTCACATTGTCTGTATGTCCTACAGTCTTTTATATAGTCCCTAGAACCTAGAACTCAGGTGAATTAGATCTCCGCCTGGAGCTGTGATTAGTGGAGGGTTGACTGGGAACACCTGGCTGGTCCAACACCTCTGCATTCCTACGAGTCCTTACAACTGCAGCAGCTTGTTTTTGACTGCTTCTTGCCCTGCGTATTTAGTGTCTTTTAAACTTTCTTGTTTTATTTATAAGTGCCTTTTCTAACCATGAGGTTTGAGAGCAATATTACTAAGTTTCTGGTGTTTACAGCTTTTTGTTTGAGCTGCATGCATGCTGCTAATGCCAACTCAGCCAGCAGCAGCGACCAACTGATCTCACTGAGGCCAGCAAAGCACAGAGAGATCATCTCAAACATTCCCTCAGACATACTAAATGAAAGATGAAAAGGGGATGCCGTGAAAGAGCAAAAGGTTGAGGAGAAAAGAATAGCAAGGACTGGGCAACAGTCTTGTGAGCAGCAGAGGATGCATTATCATAGGCAATATGAAGTCACTGGACAACAAGAAGCAGCTTATCCAGAGCCAGGCGTGAAGTTCCCCTCATATCTATTTGTGTTCACTCCTCTCTTGAACATTTGTGTTATCCAGAAGGAGATGACGTCTGTGCTCCAGCTCTTGTCCCTTGTCCTACAGAGTTGATCAGCTGGACTGTCCCATCAGCTGGCTAGTGAAATCCATGACCGCAGCACAGAATGGAGCTTCAACTCCGGATTTCAGCAAGACACAATGGAGTCTAGTTTCACTGGACGCTGCCCTACCAGGTCATGACGTGTTCGTGACCATCGTTTGGAGGGTTCCTCATTAAGAAGCAAGGAGGAAGAGCATCAGACTTAGCATGATCAAAGACTCTATTCAGTTGTTTGAAGATCCCACGACATAAAAATTTCACTTTATGAGCTGTTTAACATCAATACGAGTTCCCCAAGTCTGCCTGTGGTCCCGCAGGTAATAGGTATAAAGAGTGCTTTGATCATCCTGCTCCACTGTTGAGAGAATGACAGCTGGCTCAGTCTGGAATTTTCCCCTTATGTCGTCATACTGGGAAAGGTTACCTCCCCTTTCTCATGCTTTGCCTGCCCAGAGAATTTTGCACCCCCCCCTTAAAAAATTAGCTCCACTGACTGTCAGTGCTATGTGTGAGAGACCACTTTTGCCTGTAGAGACATCATGGCTTGCAAACGCGTGAAGCATGGCAGTTGCTCGGTGCTTAGATGTACAAATGACCACAAATGTATTTTTTTAGGTCCTTTATGCGAGCCTCTGAAGAACCAGTGGGTTCATTTTATTTTCTCTGAAAATGTGCCGACACATCATCCTAAAGTCTTGTGTTTCTATGCGAAACAGCTGATGGCTGTTTCCTCAACTTAGGGCAATACAGAGCTGGTCTTTCTGAACGGCTGAAAATTATGTCTGGATAAGTTCCGACTCTCCTTGGCTCAGCTACAAACCTCGGATAATTAAGTCAACATAACGCTATATAATTTTGTTGCTTTGCTGTATATGGTTACCTCACTTTTTAATTTTAGAATGTGGCTGTAATATTAGCTCTGCTGCTAACAGCTAACTGCCCAGTTAGCAGGTTACTGTCGCAAATGTAACGGCACATAGCATCAGTAAGTGTGTGAGTGGTGTGTGAATACACAGATTAACTCAAGAGTTGTACTTCTTTGTTATTTGGATAACCGTGCTGCTGTTAGGGAGATATCCCCCTTTCCCCTCATTGAAATGACTATACACTGGCTGCAAGTTGCCCCCTCCCCCAACCACCACCTTGCCCCGCCTCTCTCCTCCTCATTTCATTTAAAGCTACAAACACAAAAACGGCACATCCTAGGGAAATCTGTTTTTTGGGACTGGCTCGATGTGATTGTAAGTCTGCACCAAGGCTGAATTTCAGAAAGAGACTTCAGATACAGTATTAGGGGACCACTAAGACCTACAGTATATATAAGTATTAAAAAAATCAGCATGTCCTAGGACCTTTAAGCACTATTACTGTACTTGTTGTGTTTACAGTAAAATTCCTTCTGTTTGTGTTACTCCTGCATCTGCAAGAGGGACATCTGAAAGAAGATGTCTTTCAATGATGCGACCAAAGTTCCAGAGAGTGCCAGCTACCATGAAAATCTGGCCGCTCCATTCATTGAGTGAAGGCAGCTGTAGCATAAGCAACCTGTTTTTTTCTTCATTTCCTCCAATGTGTTAAGAAGCGCGTCCCTAATGGTGAAAATGAGTGGCAGGACATGCAGCTCCAGAGCAGGCATTGTCATTTGGGAAATTAGACCCACAGCACAGACTGACCATACAAGCAGCCGGGATTTGAATATAAAGCAATGTTTCCCAATCAAAGCTGCATGAGCTTGATGAATCAATATAGAACATAATTACAACACCATCTTGGATATGTCCCTGAGAAAGTATCTCAGTGTTAAAAAATAGCCTATTGGCTTTGTTGCGTCATATCAAAAATATCCATGGTCCTCATTTGTTTTGTTGGGGCTTTGGATTTAGTAAGTTCACTTGTGCTCTTAACCGCTGTTCCTTCTCATAACGATCAACCCTAGAGCGGATATGTCATCAACACGGAAGGGTTTACAAATAAGGATTGTTTGCGAAGTGTTGCTGTTAAAAGTGCTTGTTTGTTAAATAAAACTATTTGCTGACCACAAAAGACATTTTGTTATCACTCTCATGTTTACAAGAAGTCCTCTCACATATCTATGAACCATGGTCAGTTTACCTGATTAAATTTTCATGCTTTTATGCCAAAGTCCATCTAACAAATGAATACTTAGACCTAAAGCTAACTACAGATGGCATATCTGGGTTAATTCAGATTAACATGGAAGAGTGACACAAATGACAAACACACACATTCATGCACACTTCATTGGGTAAATGGTAGCAGGGTTCTCTTAAGCAAATCTGTTGCAATAGACTGTGTGTGTGTGTGTGTGTGGGTGTGTGGGTGTGTGTGTGCCAAATTCTTTTGAATATTCACTGATGCCCTGGACTCTGCAGAGTATATGTCTCTATGCAACTCCTACTGTGGGGAGCATTTATCTGAAAGGGAATTCTACTGAAAATGTGCTTCTTATTGCATTCTAACATTGTACAAACCTCCTTCCCAAAATAGGTTTTTACAGTCCTGCGCCAACCTCTCATAACTAGAAAATGCATAATAAGTATGTTACACAAGTGGCTCCTCACTGCAAAAGGGGACAACGAAAAGTGGATCTTTTAACGGGAATGCACTTTTCTTCAAAGGTTAGCTCTTCTAAGAAAACATAATCAGAAGTGGAGTCAGCAGAGTGCAAGGGTACGTGTGTGTGTTGGAAGCTTTGGAAATACAGTATAAATGACAGGATGTGGCACAGAATTGATGTCAAGGACTGAACATGGACTGTGTAATGGTTTCACCCTCGAACTCCAATGACTAAAAGAAAAGTCTTCAGCTCTAATGAGAAACAACATGAATTAAGTGAAATAAGTGAACAGGAGCACAAGACAAAAACAAAACAGAGAACAGAAGAGAGGTAAGAGGATAGTAACCAATAATGAGAGAAATTGCATTTTTCAGTTTGTTATTGGCTGTCCAGCAGAACTATAGAAAGTTTCTTTTTTAATGAGAGAGACATGTTTTGTTCATTGTTTGTGCACATTGTTTATGCTTGATCCACTCAATTAGCTGACAGGGCTGTGCACCGTCATTTTTTTAGCCACCTAAAATGCAATGTGATCCTACACTTATCTATAATAAATGTAGCACATTGCCTGAATTTGTCTATCAAAGTGTTAACTAGAACACAGTTGTATTATTAAAATCAGCCTAAAGTCATATTTGTCACATTGTCTGATTAATCTGCTTTTTTTGCTGTTGTTAGAAAAAGAATCTCAATCCCATATTGTGTCCACTATTAAGGTAGAAATTTTGAAGAACATTGATATCTATTCATTTGTGGCACAATTTACTAATGAGACTATGGGGTGGAGGAAGTCACAATGTCATTTTAGACTTATACATCCTTTGAAGCTCATTCATTCAGGAAGTGGAATGAGGCATTCTGCAGGTTGTTACTACCCCCTTACTTTTCTGAATTATAACATAATTGGAAAAGCAAGCATGTTGTGCGTGGCTTGTGTGACTGCACCTACTCCATTAATCATAGCTAGATAGTGAGTCGTTTAATTATTGAACCTGGTTGTCACAGTTCTAACTGAAATGAGATCAGTTAATGACAGGTAAAATGGTTTTAGTCTCCTGGATTATTACTTTGGCCAGTGGGGACAAAACTAAGAGCAATTTAGATCTGCCACTACACACACAAAAAAACCAAGAGTGATTGCCTGAAAAAGAAAAAAAACTTAATTAGGTTTATAGGACCATTTTTGTAAACGATATGTTATTATCAACCATATACTACATTGTGTGAACCAGCTGTTCAAGCAAGAGGTTGCGACGCATTAGCCACAGAAGTACATTATGGAATAGAAGAACCAATAATTACAAATAACCAACACCACTGCAGCATGTCTAGACCTGGGCCTTCATCCAACACTGCAACTGAGCAAACATAATCAGGGCATCAAAGTATGCAATCAAAACATGATTTGTGATAGTTCAGACATTGTGGCTTAGAAAGATTTTGATAACTGCTTCAGGTTGCACCACTGAAATGAAGAATAATGAATATATATGGAGAGGAATTTTCTTAAAGAATTTAACATGCATACATTATCACCAAGAACTAGAAAGGATGAATTAATGAAACAGGTTTTCAGTTATTAACCAAATTACACTAATGAGCACTTTAGTCATTTGTAATGATGTAATGTTTCTAAAATGCACTTTAGCTGATGATCTGATCTTTCCTAAACTGCGTAATGCTTCTGGAACATGAGTGACATGATCTTGGAAAGGAATAATTTGAACTGGCATGTTTGGGAAGCTTTTATGCTTCTGAATGGGCAAAAACTCTGAGCTCATCTAGTGCCACTGATGATGTGTAGAAATTACACTCAAGCACTCACTCACTCTGCTGTCCTTAAAGTGACATCCTCCTACAGAGTGTCTTCAAAGGCCTGTGTGGGGCCTGAGGGATTGAGCTGGCATGTAGGATGACCCACATATTTCACCTCCTCTCTTTATTCACTTTGGAGTCTGCCTTATTTATTCCTTTCACTGGTTTAGACAAGGAGACATGGCGGATCCATTTCCATTCTCTCTCTCTCTCTCTCTGTATCTACTTCTTTCACTCTCTCTCTCTCTCTCTCTCTCTCTCTCTCTCTCTCTCTCTCTCTCTCTCTCTCTCTCTCTCTCTCTCTCTCTTTCTCCCTCTCTTACTTTCCCTCCATTCTGGCCAAAGTAAACAAATGGACTTTTTAAAAAAATGCCATTTACACATCAGAAAGATACTGTAGCACCTTAGCTACTTAATAAGAGTTTTTTAAAGAAAATAAGGAAATTAAATTTCATGAATTTGTTTATCATGATGTTCTGTCCCCCACATGTTTTCTGTTATTGTTCATATGTGTAACTCTGCCCTTAGCCTGCCTCCCACATCATGTACACCTGCCCACGTATTTATAAATCCGCCTTGTACCTGCTGTTCCCTATTTGCACTCTGTTGCACTCTGTGTTCAGCACCCTGAATCTTCATTTAAACTCTATGTTGTGCATATCATATCCTGCCTTGTTTTCTGTGTGTTCAATGTTTGTTTATAAATAAAGCCCAATTTTCAGCCCCATTTTCATCCCCGGCTCATTACAGTAACAAGCACTATTGTACAACTTCATATCATAAAAAACTGGAACAGTATAGAACAGGCAAATAAAAAAAAAATTACATAGACTTGCCGCGGTGTCCCAATACTTTTGTCCTGCTATCTTCTGCATATCTCAGCGGGGAAAGCACTCAGTTTGATTGATCTCTAGGAGACTGTTCCAAAGAGTCCTCATTTGTATTTTTAGTCCGAGTAGATCAGGAGTTCTTCCTCGAAAACCATTCAACTTGCTGTGGTGTCCCAATACTTTTTGTCCAGCGACATTCCGAATTGCATATCTCAGTCAGGAATTTAAATTTAAAGAGGCAAATACGGGTTTACCTTTACATTTTCTTTAAGGTTAAATTAATGAATGAAATTAAATGAATTAAATTAATGAGTTTTAAATGAAATTAAAGTGTTCTGGGAACATATCTGGGGGCATATTTAGGGCTTACACTATGAAAAAGTTTTAGGCATTTTTTTACCAAAACACAACAATATAGTTTTTTACTATACGCGGATGCTCTTGGAATGTAACCCTCGCAAAAAGCGGCTGATTATTGTATGTTAAATTCTTGCTGTCACAAACATCAATCCACATTAAAATAATGCTTTATAAACCCACAAATAGGCAAAAAGCTTTACCAACTACCATTTCCCAAAACTGCAACAACTGTCATCAGTGTCCAGGCAGGAGTGGCTTATTTTGAATACTGAGCTGTACCTATCATTAGGAACAAGATGTAGGACAATATACTCTATCATTGCCTACCTTGCTGGATGTGGAGGGCTCATGGTCCCTCTTTAAACAAAAAGTTTTAGAAACTGAGACAAATGAGCATTATTCTCCTTTAACATGGTCTGATCTTTGTTAACAGGTTTACAAACAACAGAAGCATACAATAACAGGGTTTGACACCCTAGTAAGAAAGATTTTGTCGATTTCAGGCAACTGGCTCAAAGCAGAGGTCTTTTCAATACATTATAAAATTAACCATAAAGATGACACAGATGTATGAAAAAACAGATTGAAGATTTGAATACTGCAATATGCAAATGCCATGCCCATAAATGAAATCGAATGACACATGAGCGAGTTAAGGGCACAAACATTCTTATTTGAGCTAAAACAAACCATCATCCCAAACTACCACAGCAGTTGATAGCAACTCATTGGCCAGACACCACTCTAAACTAGAGGAGAAATCAATAGATACCTATATTCATGAATATGCTCATGTCAACTGAGAGCTACGGCAAAAATAAATAAGCAATTTTGCTAGATGACATACACTGATCCGGAACAATATTAAACCACTGACAGGTGATACTGAATAACCATGGCCACTACATCTGTTTAGGTAAACAATGTAGCAGTATAGGAAAACTAGCGCTAGCTAGAAAGTTAGTGCTAGCTATGAGAGAAAGGTGTCTGAATGCACAGTGCATCACAGCTTGCTGCCTATGGGCCTGTGAAGCTGCCGACAGAGTGCATATGCTGTCACATGTCCACTGTGGAAAAAAACGGCCAAAAATGTGGTCTGGTCTGATGAATCATGATTTCTTTTACATTGTGCGCACTGTTGGAAGCATAGGGGTCGTTTACCTGTCCAGCAAAATCAACAATGTTAATGTTTCAGAAAATATATAAAAGTGTTGATATTAAGTGCTTAATCGACCATAAGCATACTTGATAATACACTGTCAGTGTCAGTTTATACAAGAGCCGGAGCATTTTTGTGTGCTAAGATATCAAATCTACACAGGGGTTAATAAGCCACCAACCCATTTCCTTAAGGACAGAGAAGCTTGCTTCAATTTAACCTTCAGTTTAAAACACACTGAAAGGCCAAAGGAAAACATGTGTTTGTGATTAACTTTGCACAAATATATTACATTCACTCATTCATTGATTTTCTGTAACCACTTAATCCTCACTTGGGTTGCAGGTACCTGGAGCCTATCCTGGGGTCAATGTGGGCAAGGCACAAATGTATTTCTTTACATAAATTATTTTTTGCAGCTATGTCTTGCTTCAGATGAATGTTAAGTCAACTCTCATTTAACATGCTAGCGTTCATTAGCTAGCATTAGCGTTCAACAAATAAAATTAATTAGTTAAGATGAGAGCTGAGGAAACACCATGTAAAATCTTTTAAATTAATGTTGGTTTTAGCATCCTTCAGTATGGTATACAATCACAGGAAACACAGGTAAGTTATCTGGTAGCATAGTGGTTAGAGAAGCATATTTATGAATGCATGTGATTACTTGCTGGTTTGATCAGTGGACTGCAAGGTAGAATTAAAATACCTTAAACTTAAGTGCCTTAAACTGCTGTCTAATCTGTGAATCCATGCAATGACACATAATTTGTTCTACTGCATATTTTAGCTACAACCTTACTATCATCCAGCAAGTAAGAGCAGCTACCTTGCTTGCCCTGTCCCTGCTGGACAGCAGCTCATTGGTGATGAGTGGCAATATCAATCCTAAAGCATTCATCAGATGAGACCGTCATGATGGAGAAAATGAAGGCCATGTTTGAGTACAAACACTTCAATATCTGTTCTTTACTTTCCTGTCTCAATAAACTTCGCAAAATATAACTACCATGACTCATCATTGACCTGGGAACAGAATATCTGTCACTATTTTCACTTCTTGAATCAGTTGGTCTTTTACGTGTTGAACTTACTCAGAAGTTTCTGGCATAGTTTAAGTATGAGATTGGCTTAAAAAATTATTGCAAAGTGGCTAACAAAGGTCATGTTCTGAATGACCATGTGGAGGATCTAATCAGGTCTACAGGAGAAACGGATGGTGTCAAGTTGTCATGTCGGCACAGGGGATAGAGAACACTTAAGACACTGGAGACTCTTGAAACCCAGATAGTCTTTTAATGAACTGAAAGGTAAATGAACAGTCACTCAGAAAAACAAACTGCCCGTCTCATTCCTAGTAGCAAAGAGGCTCGCTTTGCCAATGTAGGCACGTCCACTCCCATAGGATAGACAGCCCCCCCTGGGGCGCCTAGAGAACGCTAGAGTCCGGCTGTTCTGTGTCTGTCTGGAGCTTCCAGTCAGTCTGGTGTCTTGCGCGCTTGCTACTAAAACATGCAAAGACAAGACACTTCCGTTATTATTAATGCAATTCCACTTCTGTTTGGTATTCATGCCCAAATCTGTGAAATCATTAGAATACTGTTGAATTTTTCTTGTATCCATCCAAAAACTTTTCTGTCAAACACTGAGACATCTCAGCCTCAGCCAGAAATCTCCATTTTTGTGTAAAATAAGACAATACCATGAAAGGTGCAGATATCTGCAGCAGAATTCAATGTGCTGTTCAAGGCACATTTTGTTGTCAGCACAGCGTATAGCCAGTTACTTGGCAGTTTTGATATGATCATCCAAACTAGTGAACAGCACTGATGTAGGCATTCCTAAGAAAAGTCCACAAGGTTTCTGAGTACATGGATGGAACGGCATGGACTGATCACCAGAAATGTTGACATGTTTCTTTTGCAAATCTCTTGATTTCATTTATTTGTCACTATTTGAAATTTCACCATGGCCTTTACCCAGAAAAGACATTATCCTGAGACTGGATGCTCATCTGTGCTTGGATCATTTTCAATTAAACTTCATGTTCCTTATACCTACCAAACTGGGGCATTTACACAACAGGATGAAGAATTCTGAGTCATGGATCTGCAGTGTTCTTTTTGTGAAATATTTATTTATTTCTATTTGTGATATATACTGAAGGTGGGGAAGACCCTTCTGGAAATACAGAAACAATAACCCAGTTTCCTGTGACTGAAATTTATTTGAATTATGTGTGTTGTGTCTTAGATGCACAGTTACAAGCTTCAGGAGTTGCTTGTAGCATGGCACAATCCTTTGTTCTTTCAATGAAGAACTTGGTCAGTGACATACAAACTAAAACAAAGGAGGCTATTCTCAACAATATTCCACCCGTACACTGGGCGAAAGTTGAAGTTTAATACAGAAACAAAGCATCAGAAATATTATAAAAGCAAGTGGGAAATTGCGGAACTAGTAAAATATGTTCTTGGTGTCAGATTTGATGTGAGATGGCATCAGGGATATACCTGAACCAGAGACATTTGTTTATGTTCCTGTTTTGAAAACAATTCAACTAATGTTTAAAAACAAAGAAATACCTTCCAACACCCAAAACCACACAATGAAGGTATTTATAACAATGTCTGAAATAATAGTCTTTTAGGTGTAATAATCATTTCAGCTTCACCTTTATTCCAATACTTTGAGATAGCAAACCCTTTGGCTTCTAAAAATGTAAAGCACAGTCTTGGTTGCATGTATATTATTTACAAAATCTCCCTCAAAAACTGTAATAGATTCAAAGAACATTCACCTTGTGTAGCCACATGGCTCTCGGAGGCAGAGGGTAGGTGTTAAAGAAGTGCAGGGAGGTTTATTTACAGTTTGTGAAAAGTGAAAATTCAGGGAAGCTGCTTGTTGTGAAGTGTCTTGATGCAGAGCTTGTTCTTCTTCGAAGTGTGCAGCTAAGGTGAGAGGTGAGGAGTCTGGAGGCATCCGACCTGAGAGATCCTCTGGGCTCACGTCTGGAAGGGAGAGGGGCGCAATCTGTCATCAGACATCGAAAGCCGCATTCTCACCTTTGCTGCCACTTTTATAGCCCTCAGGCTCCTCGTTGATGGTGACTGAATGAATTGGCCACAGGTGCACCGCATCAGGCAGAACTGCCCCTCTCAGGTGGAAGGTCTGACACAGAGATGCTGACGGGTCACGTAGCTGTCGTCTTCTCTCCAGCGGCAGCCAGCAGCACCACAGTCGGAGCCCAACAAGGAGCGCCTGCCACTCGACGCAGCAGGGTTGGCAGCCCGCCGTCACACTTGTTTTACCTTTTCACACTGATGTATGAAGTAATATGACTTTAATGCACTTCTTAAACCTTTTGTGGATTATGTGAAACTTTTAGAAGCCCATGGAGTCCTTACTCCTTTGTCTGACAATCCACTGAAAGGAAAGGAGTAAAGTCACAGGAGACTGTGCTCCTGTGCTTGGTGCTTGTTGGTCAACACCCCATTTATTTTGGGGGGCTATTTTTTAAAGGACCAATCTTGTATGGCACTTGAATATTGTTTTTTGTCCTTTTTTAAACAATATTTTAAACAATATTTCCTGGGTCTTTGTTGGCTTCGCCCTGCTGAGGATCAATTGACTGGTGTCGTGGCAACAAGCTGTGAGGGCGGGGCTTGGGGCCTTTTTCAAGGATGGAGAAACCACGCTGAGGATGGGCACCTTGGGACATCTCTAAGGAAAAATTTGGACAAAGAGGACTGGCTGGTGAGCGAGGCAAGGAGGCTGGGTCGTGGTTTGGGAGACTCTCTGCTCTGTTTGTTTGCGTCCTTGTTTCATCCAACGCGGTGAAAGACATACGAACAAAAACACCTTGACCCAAACTAAAAAAAAAATATGGTTGTTATATGACTGTTTATCCCAGGTTCCCACAATCACTTTGGCTTTTTGATCATTTTAGTGCTTTAGCATAGAGGAGAGAGCAGCTCTGTTTTCTTATAATTTAGTTGGAAAGATATATTTTGAGTCTCCTTATCTGATCAACACCACTGTGCCTTATCGTGCAATACTGTCCAGCATTTGTAATATAATGTCATTAAAAATGAATTGCCTAAATACCTGAATTTTGCCACTAAAACAACTATGGTTAGTGCTGGCATTTAACAATGTATTACATAATTTATTTGTGTTACATTTAATTCAAAACACCATTGCTACCATACAATAGTGTTAGAAAGGAAGAGTCTGTATTGTGATAAATGCACCACTGTAAACCAGTACTGGTTCAAAATGTAGTTCATTGTAACTATTTATTGAATTGTTTTTAGATTTGAAAAACTAACACATTTGAAAGTGTTAAATGAACTCTGTAAAGACTGGGACAAAATAAACACCAGCATAGTGTCATGGCCAGAGGGACTAAACCCCCACGACCATGAACTGCCTCTTGGGAGGAAACAGGCAGGAGAACTCAAATCCATTCTGGTTCTTTATTATAAGCTCTACAGAAAG
>JBBPDC010145588.1:0-22992 GCA_037974485.1 Hemigrammopetersius urotaenia
ATACAAACAAATACAATTATACATATAATCTATAAAAATATGGTGCAAAAAGAGCAAGATTGTAGTAAAGTGACATACTTGACATTTTAAAAATGCTCTGTTAGCCAGCTGGACTATGCGTGTAGCTAACTGGGCGAACTGAAAATGACAGACAGTATTTACTGGCAGGCTAAAATTAGCTTCATTACACAAAAAATACACTAAGTCTATCAGTCTGTCACTTACATATTGTACAGATTATCATCTTCCTACTCCAGTGAACCTGACTGAACTGCCAGAAGTTGTGATAATAAGCAGACGAGTTGAATCAGGTAGAAAAGTGCTGGGTTGCATTATACTTGAGCTTGACATAGCTGACAGCCTTTTATAACCACTAATTTGGAATCAGGTCTCATCTGAAGTGTGAGTGCTGGAATTTGTGAGCTTGCATTTTTTTTCATTTGGCTTGAACCTTCTGTCTGGCAACCCTGGCGTTCAGGCCATTTCTTCTGGCAGTGGGCAAGGATGAAAAATACTTCAAAGTAAACTGGATAACTTTTCAAACAGACGCAGTTGAGAGATGGACAAAAGCCCTTTCTTCTGGTAGAAATGTCAGAACAGACAGTTCTTTTAAAACAGTACTGCCAGCATTATCACACCTCAGTGGCTGTGTTGTTTATTTTCCTGAGGGTAATTTTTTTCTATCCCATCTGCTTAACTTGTTCTATGTTCAAGGATGCTGATTGTTTAGGATCTGTTCAATGCATTTAAGGAATCCCAGTCCCAGTCCTGGAGTTTACCACTGCTCAAAATTGTGGGAACTTGCGTCTCAAATCTATATTTTGACCATCCAAACCAGACATACAACAATACAAAGCCATACAACAATAATGTGGACTGTCCAGCAGCCCCTGAGCACTGGTTCGAGAACCACTGCCCTAAGCAATCCTGTCCTTATTAATTATAACAATTTATAACTTCATTTTGGAAGCTCTAAAAGTGTTGTTTTAACTTTGGGCAGCTAATGCAAGTTAAAAAAATAAAAAGAGGTTGTCTCCCCTAAATTGTATCAATGTCATGTGACTGGTTTGAATGGAGACATGACCATGAGATCTTGGTGGGAAGAGCGGCCTCCCGTCGGGGGGGGTGACCAGCTGGGCCTTGGGGTCTCGGATCTTTTCAGTGCTTGGATGGCCCTCCACCAGGGGGGCCATCCGCCATGTGAATGGTCACAGAGGGTCTAGGGGTTCCATACCCATTCCCTACACGTGTACCACATAGTGGGTGTAAATAGGTCAATTGTTGCCGAGTATAAAACCTACATTTTCACTATCATAACCACCAAGAAATGAAAAAATTCAAACATATTGTGTGTTAAGGAAGTCTAAGGAGTAAAATGCATGCACTTATTTTGCAGGGAAAAATTTGGGATTAAATGGGTTAATACTAGCTTGCTAGTTTTTATTAGCCTGTAAGCTCAGTTTGGTTGTCACCTCAGGGATTCCCAGTGGTTGTATTGGTATGTTCCATTTCAACAGGAACATCCTCTGAAGACCTATTTCCAACTTCTCAAAATCTGAGGAAACTCACCAAGCCCAATCCAAGATGGCTGCTGCATGCATCAACAGAAGTGAAAATGGCGGTAGATACTTGTTATTCACACTTCTTCTCTTATTTGTGTCTCATTAAATCAGTTTTATACACAGTGCAGTCCTGCTTCTGTCTGTGGACATGTTGCTACAGTGTTTACATTCGCAAATAAGGCATTGTTATTGCTAACAATGGCTAACCTGGCTAGAACCTGGCTGGAACCTGAACCTGAACACAGACAATTCTAGTGTGTTGTATTGACAGCTCTGACTTCATACTTTCAAGGTAAATAGAATGAAGCATTTTGTGTAACGCTGTATTGCATTCATTGTAGTGACATAACACTGATGAACGAAAACATAAATGTCACCAAAATTTACATTTACGCCATTTATCAGACGCTTTTATCCAAAGCGACTTCCATTTCCTACCAACAGGGGACAGTCTCCCTGGAGCAACTTGGGGTTAAGGGTCTTGCTCAGGAACCTGGTGGTGGTGTGCTGAAGGTAGGATTCGAACCCATGACCTCTTGGTCTAGAGGCAAGTATCCTGTGTTGTGTTTCCCTGATTTCTGTGGGTATTTAGGTTCTGTTTATTCACCAGTCTGGGTCAGTCCATCACCCTTATCACCCCATGTTAGTGCACAGGTTTGCTGAAGCTGTTTCTGTTTTTCTTTCGGCCACAGCGCCAGGTTTATTTCCTGTTTCACGGAATAAAGTATCACAGCATGAAATCTGAGTCTCCATTCCCGTCTGTGCTAAGAGGGAGCTCACGACCGAGGGGGGCTAGCCCCTTCGGTCTTGACACTATATCTTTCTTTTTGCTGCTACAGGCCTATCTCTGTTATTTGCACAGTCTTAGGTGTACGTTGTACTTGTATAACTGTGTGTGTGACAAATAAAGGATCTTGATCTTGAAGTTGACCAGGCCAGGGGGTACATTGCTTCAATATAGAATACTGATAAAACACCAGCATACTAAACAATGGGTTAAGGCCAAAATGCCGTTTAGGAATTTCTTTTAGGAATTAGATTCTATATTTCTAGTCAGAACAGTTACAATCCATCTAAAGTGTTCCTTTCACCCCACTCTCTGGTTTTGTTCTTTTCATCCTTTACTCAGGGTGAAATAAAGGACAATGTTTAGCATTGCTAATTTGTATTTGTTAGCTCATTAAACAGAATTTAATTTCCCCTCAAAAAATCATACTTATCACTGTCAGCACTCACCAGTGACATTACTTAGCAGTAATGATTCTGGAAATATAAAATATTTTGACTTTTAAGTCAAAGGGATAAGTCATAGGGATGACACCTCAAATGTTCATTTTTAGTTTTAAAATCTAAGTCAGATCAGTGACAGCAGAAGTGATGCATACACAACTCTTAATCACACTTTATATTCAAACTGACTTGCCTTTTTTATATTTATTTTATATAAAGTCATATACAAATATAATCAAATAGTCATATATAAGCATTTATCTGTCTGTTTCGCCTGCATATTGTACATCATGAGTTCTGGTAAAAATGAATGATATATTAATCCTTTCTCTTGAATTTTCTTTTTGACCAGGTAGAGGTCCCGCCTTTGACAAAGTGGTAAAGACCTTGTACCCTTTCTAGAAGTCTGAGATATATCCTCATCTCGTCTGCTCTGTCCTGTACTGTGATATTCCCATCCTGGCAGTATGGATCTTCATCAGACAGCAAAAGAGAGGGATGTGCTGCGTGATACTCTCAAAGAGCCCACAGCCCTTGATCAGGTTAGATGGGCTACAGGCCCCCATCTACTGTGTCTGAGACAGGGACTACAGTGAGTTTTGGATTTTAAAAGATTACATAAGGTTTATTGACACAACACAGTCCAGACAGGAATAAAGTATAAAAGTGGAATTAATCTGCATTAACAATTGGAAGTTATTAATAAAGCAAGTACATGATCTCACTGGTATACCAATGGCATGAGAAAAACTACAGCCTGTATCTTTATACTGGTGTAATTGACATGTAGAGCAGGTGGGGGTCATAAAGCGATGAGTGGACAACACAGGATAGGTCAAGTGTATATTTCTAACACATGATACTGTGTTTTGAGAGATGATATTATCTGCAATTCCATTGGCCTGAGAGGCTGGGAGAGTGGGTTTGGTGTTAATTGGTTAATTGCAGAGAAACTGAGTTAGATTTCTTTACAACACAGATCTAGCCTTTTACCATTCAACCCCACCAGTGAACCTACACGTGCCTTCTGCTGATGATAAAAAAAAAAAAAGTGGCAAATCTGCATAATAGAATGAAACCTCCTTCCTTTATTTTGTATGATCTGGAAGCCACACACTAATCTGGTCTGCCAGTGTCTTAAGTAAGTCCATTGGCTTCAGATTAGGCAAGAAAGAAAGACATATTCAATTGTTCAGAACCAGCCGAGACTCACTATTCCTGCCAATGGTAGATCACACATAGAACACTGTGTCCTGAAACGATATCCTCAAGCCCTATTCATGTAAGTAGGACAAAACAAATCGGTTTTGGAACCCAGCTATAGATTCGATATGTTATGGATGGAATTGGTAAGGCCTCTCATGATTTCACCCCATATCTTTGTACATTTAATTTAAAGGCTATTTAAACGGTGTCGTTGAATTTAGTAAAATCCCCCTAAAATCGCTGCATGTTTAGAGCTTCTAGGGTTTTTTAGGGTTATGTTGCATAAAATAATTTATATTGATTTTAAAGTCAAGTGCCATTCAAAAGATATTCATAGTGGTCTCCAAGTACTATTGAGATCATGTGACCAGGATCATGAAGGTGTTACCGTGTGCTTTGACTTCTCTCCTCGCACAACATCGACACCCTCCTGAGGAATCCGTAATAATAAAGCTTTCAGGTTTTCCTCTCCGTATGCCGTGCCAGACATAGTTGTTTTTGTCTAATGGTTAATTGGATGGAAATGGCTTGACAGAGGGGGTCATTTTCTTCATTATTCAAAGGCTACATGCGGGTGAGACATAGCCAAAGGTAACATTTAGCACTAAAGCCATAAAGGAAAGAGTGCAACACTCATATACAGATGCAGTTACATACCATTACATAATTAACCCCACGAGTGGACCCATATATCAGTTCCTCATTCTCATAAGTACATGTAGATCATTTACATAGTTTACAGTCTGCATCAATCCGTGTCATTTTAAATGTGGGGAAAATGTAAAGGGCAGTTTTTTTCCTCATATGCAAGAACTGCACACAATGACATTTCACCAGATTCAAATCTACTTACACAATTGTTCATTTAAAGTCTGGATTCTGCGCTTTCAATCCAGTTCTTTACTTGTTTCAGTGGTTTTTCTCTAGAGTCTCCAGGCTAATGGGGAATGGACTAAGGAAAGCTTTATGCTGATCTGTATATTAGATGGACACTAGTCCATTTTATATAGACAGTATCAGTGTGTCTTGGGCTACGTTTAGGCTATCCAAATTATTTTGTTATTATCTTTTAAATGTGAGCTGTATCGGACCTTGCCCTAAAGAGAGGTAGTTAATGAAGAGTCTGGCCAGTATCCATTCATGTCATTATGTAAAAAAACCTGATAAAGATCTATCTATCTAGATACAATGGGGGAAATAATTATTAGATCCCCTGCTGAATTTGTAAGTTTGCTGACTGACAAAAAATGAACTTATGAGATCTTTTATTTTTTATGGAGAGAGACAAAATATCAACAAAAAATCAAGAAAAAACATGTTACATAAAAATTATATATTCACATATCACTGAGTGAAATAAGGATTTGATATCCAAGCATAACATGACTTAGTACTGGGTGGAGAAATCCTTGCTGGAACGTGCAGCAGTGATGTTTCTTGTAGTCTGTCACCGGGTTTGCACACATCTCAGGAGGGATTTTGGCCAACTCCTCTTTACAGAAATTATCAATCCTTTAGATTCTTTGGCTGCTGCTTGATAACTTGAAGCTTCAGCTCCTCCACATGTTTTCTACAGGACTGAGGTCTGGAGACTGGCTAGGCCAGTCCAGGACCTTAATGTGCTTCTTCTCTATCCTCTCCTTTACTTCCTTGGCAGTATGTTTTGGGTCACTGTCATGCTGGAAAACCCAAAACCCTTCTTCAGTGTTCTGGCTGAGGAAAGAAGGTTCTCGTCCAAGGTTTTACGGTACACGGCCCCATCAATTGGCCCCTCAATGCAGTGAAGTCATCCTGTACCCTTTCGAAGAAAAACATTCCCAAGCTGCATGTTTCCACCTCCATGCTTGACTGTGGGGACAACGTCCTTATCTGACCACAGCACTTTCTCCCAAGCCTTCACTGGGGACCTTGTGAGCACTACAAGATATCAGTGCATTATGATGTGGTGTTTTTTAGTGACTGTGGTCCCAATTGCCATCAGATCATTAACAGGCTCCACCCATGTAGTTCTGGGCTGATCCCTCACCTTTCTCATGATCGTCCTCACCCCATGAGGGAAGATACTGCATGGAGCTCCAGACTGAGGGCAATTGATGGTCATTTTATATTTCTTCCATTTCCGAATAATCACAGTGGTCACCTTCTGAAAAAAAAATGTTATACAAATACTTATAAATACTTATTGCACTTTAATAAAAAAATGCATGCGAGTCTATTGCAAATCTAATATTACTCATAATTCAAAAAGTTGATGTGACTTCAACCTTTAGATAAATAATAATGTCTAATTGTAGCTTAGTTAATGTCTAACTCCTCAATAGGGTTACAGTTCACTAGTGTCCCCATCCATTTCAATGTAAATCTTCTCAGACCTCTAATGGTAAATCAGTCCCACCCATGAAACAAGCGACTGCCTACTGCAAGAGTGAAGTTTCATACATAACAAAACGTGTAACATATTATTTGCTAGTATTTATTAATAATATTAATTTTATTGTATATTATTCATTTATGAGTGTTAGCTTGACCACTTGCTAGCGACCCCCCACCCCAACCACCACCACCACCACCAGCCAGCCAAGCTGGGCCATTCACTCAAACCTTCAGCCTCCCTTCATTCCTAAAGGCCTTCGCTGCTCTGTTCTTACATAATCATACACTCCACTGCAACCTGTCTGCACGCAGCGCATCATTACCGCAACACAGTTATGGCATGTCATAGTGGTGCTGCAGACAAATGATTCCATATCGCCTTAATGTGAAAGTAATGAGAAAACCGTCTTTCTACTTACACGTCAGCAACTGCTCACAAACCATGGAGCACCAACAAATGCTCGCACACTTTCTTCATTTCCCCAACAAAAAAGTTTCTGCAACCAGTTACATAATATTTCATAACCTGAACACCTAGTTATGCAACCTGATAAACACTCATATTCAGGAGCATTAGCAGGACAACTTTACTGCTGGTTCAATCCAGGAATATAACGTAGTTATGTTTGGAAACTGATGGTTCACAGTTACTAATGTATGAGGCTAATGTGGATAATATGTTTATGTACACTTATTAGCATGGCTTCTGTTTCATCACACTCTTGCCACAGCATGTGTGGAGTTGTTAATTAATCTGTAAGGCCTTGTTTAGATGTGCAGCTCAAATTCAGGGTTTCAGCATATCCAACTTGAGTGAGACAGATTTTCTGCAGTCTGGAGACAAAAAAGCTTAATGAACTGTGGCTTTGTTTTCGAAGTCATATTTGTAGTGATTTGAAATTTAATTTGCATTGGATCTCTGGTTTAACCGGCTGTGTCTGGTCAAGTGGCTAGATGAATGAATGGACCTTTAGATCCATAAATAGATATACAGAGTTTGTATGTGAGCAAGAGTGTGTGTGTGTGTGTGTGTGTGTGTGTGTGTGTGTGTGTGTGTGTGTATGCTAAAAGAACCACTCACACATAAACGCGCAGGCACACAGTGTTGTCCTGCATTCTTGATAAACATCAAGAATGACGACACGTGTGTGTGATGTGTGTGGTGTCTGTGTGTGTGGTGTGTGTAGGTGTGTGTGGTCCTGCTTTCTTGATAAATTTTTGAAGCTGTGTGAATTAAACACAGCCTCCATTATTAACCCTTCAGTAATCTTGTATAAACACAAAGAGGTATAAAGGAATTACAGGAGACAGGGCTGTCATGAGGGATTAGAACAGAACTTCAGTTGGAGCACAAAGACAGAGTGGAGCGAAGGGTACTTTACTGTTTAACACACTTATAGGCATTACAGCAGTGTTCATTCTAGCAGTAGATTTCATACTTTGTTCACCTTACATACTACTCATTGTTGACTTCTAATGGAAGTAAATGTAAAAATGAGTGCTGGGCACATTAATGTGTTAGTTTTACATTAACACATTATTACTTTCAATATTTTGAAAGTTCCCCTCAGAACAATGAAGACATGACTCTTATAGTGTTTGTATTACTGACTGTATCTGTACTGTACTGTACTGTACTGTATCTGACTGCTGTTCTCTTTCACTATAGTTTTTGATGACATTTTCTCTTTCACCATAAGTTTTGATGCCAAAACTGCAGCTTTTTCTCAGTAAAGGTCAAAGATGCTTGCTGAGGTTGATGTTCGGATTGCACACACACTCGCACAGAAGGATGAGGAATCCACACTTCAGTTTATATCAGTCAGTTCAAATAGACAGAAGACAAAGAGGTGCATGGAAGAAAAAGTCTTATGTAATATTATGTAACATTTATTGAAGCAGAGTATTCTTGATTTCTCACATTTTATTGTTTTAAGCTGTGACAAGTAATTCCAACTCTTCACAATGTCATTATCTAGTCAGACAATAAGGCACTTAAATCAAATAAACAACATGGGAAAAAAGCAATTACCCAGTACTCCATTTTTAAAGAAATAACTTGGCAAAGAAAATCTATTTTGTTCGCCTTAATCCACATGCAGTTGATCAGCCAAGAGGTTTTTATCTTTAACTGTTACCTCAGAAGTCAGGTCATCTACCAGTCTTTAGTCCACCCTGGTGGAGAAAGTAGCAATGTGAGATATGCTTCCCTTACCTGTTAGTTACATTGGCCATGTAGCTCCAGTGCAAAACTAAAGAAGCAAAAACTTACATGCCTTACCATGCATGTCTAGGCTGATCGACTGCATTTGGAGTAAATGGTGAATTGTGTTGATTTTATTTTACTTCTACTTTGTGTCCATAAAGCCGTGAATAGGAAAGTTTGGACATGACTGTGTGCTGTTGTTCTCACACAGAGGTGATACACTCCGTAGTGCTGGTCACACAAACTCCACAGTCACACCTGAGGGCCACTGGGTAGGTGTAGTAGGGGTCCACATCGTCCGAGCAGTTGGGCAGCTGGACGGTCACAAACTGCGTCTGGTTATAGGTGCACACCCTCTGGTAGGACTCGATGAAAGGTGGGTCCAGAACTGGCTTCTGTTGTAAATATACAATAGTAGTATGTGAGGATCCCAAACCTAAAATGTCAGTTGGTTTAAGTACTTCAAATGCTATACTGGACATGCAATGTTGTTCATACACTGTATGTATGAAAATGTCCAGACAGGCTTTCTAATGAATTCAGCTGCTCTAAGGTGCACTCATTGTTGACCCAGACATTCACTTGTGCACACACAGCTTGTATAATCTCATATAAGTTTTGATGCTCTGGGGTAGCCGTACATGAGCCTCAGGTCACAATGACGCATAAATAGAGGGGTTTAAACCCCACCAGTAGTGGCTGTGGGGCAGTGTAGCTTCATCCTCTAAAGTGATTGACTTCCATCCAATACTTTAGGGATGTGTTCGAACGGCATTTGTGATCCAAAACAAATCAAAACTGCCCTCACTGCTGAAAGCTATCAAATCCTCATAGCAATGTTCATTCAGAGAGTGTAAAGCCTCTCCAGAACCTTTGAATCTGTTGCTGCAGGTTCCTCTAATAGTACCCCCTGATTTCAGAAGAAATTGACTTTTGGAGATATAGTGAGTGGCAGTATTGTAAGGGTTATCAGTCAAAAAAGTTTATATCTAGGCACTTCATCTACTTTAATAAAACTCCTTTATTAGAAACAAATATTTCAACTCTATGACCACTTTATTAGAAACACCTGGCCTCCTTTTCTTGTTTCTAATAGCTGCATAGTAACATTTCTGTCACAGTCGCACCGCCCACTCCCCGTCAGCCTCGCTCTCTTTCCCCGGAGTATTAGCTTTTCCTATGTCTGTCCTTCCCTTCCTCCCTTGTTCCCTATAAAGTCTCCCAGCACCGTTTGTATCACTCCTGTCTTGATTTGCGCCGCACCTGTTTCCCCTCATGATTTTCCGCACCTGTCCCACATTTCCCCGCACTACAAATACCCAGTCCGGCCCTGGATCTCTAAGCTGGTATTTCGTTCCTTTCAATGCCCCTGTGTGTGTTCCTGTGTTTCATGTGCAATAATCTTTCGGCGTCCTCCCCTTCCCTTCACACACACCGGCGTGACAATTTCATGCATTCAAAAACCATGTAACTGCTGGTGAAGTATTAACTGTTACAGCTGTGCAGCATGTACTAACTTCTGCTTTTATTGTAATTAAAATTGTGCATCCTAATGTAATCACTTGAATAAAATCAGCCTAGATATCCAGCCAAGAGTGGCCAGAAACTGGGCAACAGACGGGTCACAGTCTGCACACCAGCAAGGTGGAGCTACGAGAGAGGTGTTTCTGATAATGTGGTTGATGAGTTTCTGTTATGTAATATCAGTTAATACCAGAGATGAAAAATCATTACAGTATTGTTTTCCCACTGTTTTTTTTTTTTCAAACAGGAATCTTCCCAGATGCCTTGAAGAACCATTGCTGAAGAAACCCAGCCGCAATGTAGAGCATGGACCACCTCTATTCAATCACCCATTCATTAAATGGAAAGTACTTGAAAATGTAGTTTGAGTGCAAATCAATTCCTTTCTCATAGAAAATAATATCCTGGAGTAATTTCAATCAGGCTTCAGATTCTGATGGAAAAAAGACCTCAGTCCTTGTCCTCCTTAACATCAGAGCAGCGTTTGATATGACTGACAATGGTATCCGCATCAATCGTCTTTATTTGGTTGGTGTCTGAGTGTTAAACTGGTTCTAAACACACATCGGTTTTAACACTTAGAACTCAGAGTGTATCTGTAAAATCTAATTTCAACAAATATAAATGGTCTAAAACAGTCTAAAACTCGTGTTTGTTCTCCTACACGCTTGCTCTTTTGTTCTGCCTTTGTGGCTTTTCCCCAGCTACTTGTGGGTGGAGACTATCCTGAAAGTTCTCCCAGGTTCAAAGATCTTATGTTTTTCACTTGTGAAGCCAGTTTATAACCTCAGTAGCAGTTATTATTATTATTACATGTTTTTAAAATTACAATAATTTTGGCTCTGCATGACACAAGAACACCAAACAGCGTTCAGCATGACGTCTCCAGCAGCAACACAAACCGAGGGAACTTCAACATAAAGAGTTGTTTTGCTGTATGATGAAATTGTAACATTCCTGGCACGGATCCGTGCTGCTATTATTGTAAGGGTTACATCAGTCTTGGAGATTATGTGAAACAGGACTGTTTTGGAGTTGGGGAGCTGGCCTGGTCCATTATTATTCTCTCTATACATTGAGCTCCTTGATGACATCATTAGAGAGCACAATGTATGTTTCCATAGTGATGTGGATGACACACAGCTAAGTTTACAGACTTGCTTTAGATTGGCCATTAGTCTTTAGATTGGGCATTTATATTTGTCAAGTGTTAATCTTTAGACTAGGTGTAAAATATAGGATGGGCAAATATTCTCTCAATCTGACACTGAACTCTAGGTCAGTCATTAATCTTTAGCTTGGGCATTAATCTCTAAATCAGGCCTTAATTTTTTGGTCAGGTGTTGATCTCTAGGCTCTAAGTTGGGCACTGATCTCTAAATCTCTAAAGGTTGGGAACCACTGCTGTAAAGCACTTTGAGCTGCATTTCTTGTAGGAAAGGTGTGGCAATATAGAGATCTATTTTTTTAGTGATTCATTACTTTCCCACAGTGAATGTTTACCTTTTTGTAGCGCACAACTCAATAAGCTACAAACAGGTTTGGAGGTTTTCAGTCAATGGTTATTTGGGTCAGTGTGTCCACAGCTTTTTAAAAATGAGTTACAGTAACACAAGTGCAATCAATAATTCAAAACCAGCTTTAGGTAAACTCCAATGCTGATGCAGCAGTGGTGTGTGGTTTTTTGTCTTTCATTTCATATTCACCTAATCAGAGACAGTTTGTGTGATAAACTGTTGAACTGAACTAAGAGTGCTGGAGAAATTGTTGAATGGGGATGTGTCCCTGTGCCTTCATTGCTCAGTTTCTACCATATGTCTCACATACAACAATACATGAATATAATTCATGTTTTTCTGTATGTGCTATGAATATAATTTTTCAGCAGTGAAAAGTATGGCTTAAAGGGGAATTAGCTATTTTTTACCAAGTCAGAATTGTTCTGGTTGTAGTGAAACCCGACAATATCATCAAAGCTTCCTCACAGAAGGTTGCATAAAATAACATAAAATGGTTGTAAACATAAAATGGTAGTGATGAAACTTCTTTTTGAGGTTTTGGCCTATAGCTAAACCAATTCAAGGTGGAGGGGTACACTTGTGTGGCAAATTAGTCCCTAAAGAAAACGCATTTAGTTCAGATTTTTCCACTATATAATGTTTTCTAGTGAGTCCTTTCACCTTTATAAACCACAAAATGAAGCAGCAAGGCTGAAATAACCACCTATCTTTGTGCCATCTATGTGTGTGTGTGTGTGTGTGTGTGTGTGTGTGTGTGTGTGTGTGTGTGTGAGAGTGTGTGTGTACCAGGTGGTGAAAAGGACCTACCTCCCAGGTCTCACAGCGCCCCCAGCAGGCATCCGTGGTGACCTGCAGGCCTCTGCAGCCTGGCTTTCGGGCCATGAAGGTGAACTCTCTCACAGCACAGCCGATAAAACGCCTCAGATTCACTGCAGACACTTCACCAGCAACACACAGCCACATAGATAACCCCAAACAGTACAGTGTGAAACTGTAAAACACACACAAACACACACACCTTAAACTGCAAGTTTATGGTTGATTCATTTTTCAGTAGTTTTTTTCAGTAGTTTTTTTCAGTATTCAGTGTGATTCAGTATTTTACATTGTTTGGACTCCTTACATTCTCAAATACCATGTTTCTATTCTGTGATGCCATAGAAGAACCATATTTGGATCCCTAAAGAATCTTTTTACCAATGGTCCTTTGTACATGAGGTCTGTGAATGTGAAGGACTTCCTATTTTAAGGGTTCTATACCATTCATAGGATTTCCTCGGCCTGTATATCAAGAAATCAAGAACCTAAGAGTGAATAGAACCTTTGCATTTTGTGAATAATTGGAGGTCCTTTAGACTTTAAAGGGCCAGTAGGATGGAAAACCACACGTTCCTTGTTCTATTGAAATTAAATGTGAAAGTTTCTGTTTACTCCCCGGTTATATATCCTTATATGCAAATCATTTTTTTAGGTGACGAGTGGCCCACCAACCAATATTATCAAGCCAAGATCATATCTATGGCCAGAACCTGAGTGACAATAAAAGGCTGGAGGATAGTTAACAAAATCTGTGCATCCAGGTACACTCTCTACCTGCACACCAGGGATGGGTTTCTAAGATAGTATCTGGTGTAATAATAAAAGACAATCTAAAATAGATAACATAAAGACAACCTTACCGTGGTGTGTGAAACCTCCTGAAGGCCATTGATGGTTTGAATCAAGGCACAAAGCTGCAGTAAACTTCCTTGATCAGTCAGATCACAACAAAAAGTTTGACTTCTTCAGGTCAGAGCTGGTTTGTCGTCCCTATTAATGTTAGACAACGTAAAAAAAAATGTCTCTCCAGCTGGAGTAGCTGAACGAAGAGCTACTGGAGTGGCTTTAGGTTTACTGGATCAGGGCAGGAACTTGACAGCACTGCTATTTATTGGAAAAACGCCCCACCATTCAGATCCAAAAAGAGACTGAGGGCTGTCTGTGCCTACTTAGTGCTGTTTTTGTCAGGCAGCATTAGTCAGCATTGTTAGCGTCTGCCCCCACCCCCCTATACCTGCCGTCTCACCGGCACTTCAGGTCCAGCCCTGCCCTTTCCATTAACTTAATGAGGAGGAAACACACACTTTTTGTTCCGAGTTAGCCACACGGAAAAGTACGACATGTACCTTTATCCCTCAAATCCAACAATCCATCCATCCATGCATGCGTCTTTATTGTCAGACAGACAGTGTGTGTCTAATTGCACGAATGAAGTCATTTGGTACAAGGAATGCAAGTTTATTACCACTGTTGACTTGCCTGAGGGGTTTGAAGGCTTAAAAAGATCCACAGCTAAAATAGGGCCTGTCCGTCAAAGTTCTCTCACAATTATCTGGAGGAGTTATTAAATCAAATGAACAGAGACCATGCACTTTTTGGGTTTTGCAAATGACACATTGGCTCTATAGCCATGGCTAACAGGCTGTTGTTCCTTTTATTCGACAATTATTTATTACCACTACCAGTAAGTTATTACAAAGAAGGGGAAAGGGTATGGGAGGATACAACTGCACTGTGGCACCTGTGACTCACAGACAGAACTCATTGCTAACATAGTATAACAGTTATTTTTTTAAACATTTGAAATAATCAACCCAAGATACACCAAAACAGTTTACACACTTCTGCCAGTTTGCATTATTTTCCATGTCATTACTGAATACTAAGCCTCAGAATTTAATAAGCTTGGGGTCTTGGGGGCTTAATACGGATTTTTTCTCCCTTTAATTAATTTTGCCTCTCAGAAAGAAGCTGATTAAACAATGATATAAAATTTTCATAAATGATTTGGCTGGGTGACGTTCATTCTGGAGGCTGATTTGGCTGCTTCCCCCTTCACCTAAAGTTTTAAACTACATGTAGCCTCTTTTTTCTGAGGCTTTGTCACTGCACTTAGTTTAGTGGTTGAGCATCAGTCAAATGCTCCAACACAGTACAGGATCATCTGTAGATCTGGCTGACAGTGGAGTGAGGATTATGCTAGAGCTCTGGAGTTTGAGTAGAGCAACAATTAAGCCACAATCTCAATATGACAGCAACCTCTAGTGGTCATTACTGAAACTCCTAGCAGTGTTTTGTCATTTTCCTGCTCTATCACACTTCATCACTTCACTGATGTTGATCTGGCACTGGGGTAACAAGGCTAATGTAGCAAAATACAGCCTAAATCATCACACACTAGGGTTAACCATGTCAAGCTGTTTAGTAATGTAATCTTGAGGGTTTGTGGTGGCCGCTACAACAAAAATTTTTACTTCATCTGTTCTCACTTATATCAGTGTTTCATACAATGTCAGAAACACATATGCAAGTCTATTAGAGAGGATGTGTGATGATTTAGGCCTACATTTAGGCCTACTACAGATAGTACTATAGTACTACAGATAGTACTCTAAGAAGCTCTTCCTGAGATTAAATTGGTGTGTTAGAGCAGGAAAAACACAAAAATGTGCTGCATAGAGGGCTTTCAGAAGCCTTTGTCATGATCAGGTTCGTCTTATCACACCGAGTGATATATGCTGGTCTGAGCAAGTTGCTTAACAACTTAGACTTCACTCTTAACTTACTTGTGAAAAAAATTGTAGACCCTTGTCCTGGCCAAGCATGCAGGCAGCGTGCCAAATGTAGGCAGAGTGGAGGTTATATTTAGAGCCCCAGTGGGAGGGTTCATCACCCACACCAAACCCCCCCCCCCCAACTCAGCTTAAATCCACTCGGTGCCAATTAATGCTTGCTGTGTTTCCCGTTGATGCCACATTCAGTACGTATTGAGAAACTGGAGCCTGTGCAGCTTGTTCGTTCCCAACTGTTCTCAGCATGTGAGTAGCTCATCTAGTATGACCAGAGGCTTTGTGCAACTGTATGAGAGAAATACTGCAATTTTGAGAATGTAGACCAGTTTCTGACTGCACTGCCTTAGATTTCAGTTACATTCACTTCGACATGGGGTCATTTAGGTCAGATCATAAAGCCTAACATAAAGTGATGTTTGTGTGTGCTTTGTGCTTAACCATGACCAACTTTTAATGCTAGAAAAAACTAGAAAAAGTGTTAATTCAAGTATAAGGAATTTATCTTGGTACTAGATGGCATATATAGCAAGGCACCAGATGACATTATGTACACACACTGTGTGTGTGTGTATATATAATTGAATTTTACTTGTAATGTGTGTAATATCTGTACAGGCCACCTTTACCAATAGAGCAAACGACCAACTGTTCTGTAAATGTCAAAGTCAAGTTGAGGCTTTGCACCAGCTGGAAACTTTAGGAGCTGAGTTTGATTGAAATCAGTCCATGCAATAAAGAACCAGCAGTTTGGAAGCAATTATGACGTTTTTGCTGAGTGACTGATCATTTTCAGATTGCTGTATTGTTTGCTGTTTGAGGCTTGTCATTTGACTTTATGTCACGTGCCTGCTGCCACTACTGCTGCGCTATTTTGGGTCTAGGGACATGTCAGAGTGTCCGAGGGTGTGTGACTTTTTCTGGACTCCAGCAAAGTGTCAGGTGTTTCTGACTCTGCACTGAATGCATTAATCTTCAGATTGAAGAATCTCAAAGTACTGATGATACCCCCAGACATCCGAACCAGACTGAGGTGTGATTAGAGTCAGCAATGTCAGATTTCCAGAGGGCAGTCACATCCCAGCACACAGGGGTAAAAGAGGCTTCAGTAGCAATCAAGTAAAAGTGTTCTTATTTCAAGTGGATGCAAGAGTGCGAAGTAACAGGCCCAAAATCTCCGCCACATCTCCGGTATCTATCAGCATAGGAGTTGAAGTTTGTTAGGATGTACTCAGGATGTACTGTGGTCACGTTGTGCTTAAAGTTCTGGACCAGACCATGCTCGCGTCATCACTTCACTCTCGTCTTTATCGCATTCTTCCAGTGAGCTGCCAGTGTGTCCTGTACTGAATCCACAGTTTTTGTAACATTTTTCACTGTTTTTAGTATCCACAAGCATGATTTTACCAAATATCCCAAAAGGTATTGTGTGCTGTATTCATTTGTTTCTGTATTCTCTTGTCTGTCAATATTCCCAGTAAACTGCAGCTCTGTCATAGACCAAAGTCAATCATTTGCTGCCATGTTTGTTAAATGAGACTTTCCCATTTGAGTTTCATGCTCAGGTAGAAGGTGTATACCATGTCTACTAGATGTGTACTCTGTCCAATGAAACTGTGCCAGGCATAACACTAGCCAAACAAAGTAGACCACAGTGGTCAAACAGCAAAAAAGATTTATGATCTGTACTTGAAGGCCTAACATGAAACTAGGTAAAGTAAAGTGGCCCCTTATAGTCACACATGAACACACCACAGCACAGTATGCATTGTGAACAGTGTGAAATTCTTTCTCTGCATTCACCAAGGGGTTCAGTGGCCAGCCAGGAACACAGAGCCCAGGGAGCAGTGTGTGGGGATGGTACCTTGCTCAAGGGTACCTCAGTGGTGCTCCTGGCAGTCCTGGGATTCAAGCCTATGACCTTCCAATCACAGAGGCAACCACCAGGCAACCACCTGCTCCACATTATATGGTTTCTGACCCTGCATGAGACTAAAAAATGAATCAAAAATTAGTTTGAAAACAGTCTTAGCGTTTATCTTGAATTTTGTCCATACATTCACCATGGTCATAGATGTGCCATACTAGTCAGGAACTTCATAAGCAAAGCTTTTTGAGATTACTTGAAAACTTGACAATATCTGTGTGATGATTTAACTGTGCAGTTTGCACAATGCTTTTTGGCTTTATGTATGCTTGTAGTACTTGCTAGCAACATTAGCATCTTAGCGCCAGCACTAAAACTAAAGAAACAAACCCATGTTTGGGGTAGGGTAGACTGTGAAAATTTCACCAAATAATGTTTTAGGCCTAGCAACCCTGAGTACATTAGCAGGTCAGCAACCCTGGACAGAAAAATAGTGAGGTGAGGAGTGAGGAGCCATACTCAGCAGAAGCTAGCTTGAGCAGATCAGATGGAACTCGGCTAAACAGGTTATAACAGGACTGGTAATGGGTTTAACGATGTTGCTTCCTCAGTAAAAGTGACTATTATCTCTTTGTTTGGGTCAAATTGGTTTTTGGCTGCTCTGCACAAAGTGTAATGAGTATAGATCAAAAGAGCAGCTTTTATTAAAATAAAGTTAAATAGGTCCAAGCTTATTGTTTTGTGGTTGAAGCTAAGGTTATGGTTTTCTAGAAGACCATCTAAGCACTATAGAAAGCCACAAAAGCCCCCTTTTTTTTTTACAAACATTAGCTTGTGGACAAACTGATGGATTAATATTGAGAAACATATCTTTGTTCAAATATTTCTAGGATTTTTCAAATACTTGCTCAAATACTTTGTTTGTTTGTGTTTATAGGCAAGTGTATGTGTGTGTGCATGTGTGTGTGTGTGTGTAGCTTTGCCAGGTTACTGTGTGGTGACTCTAATGTGTGCTGGATGTGTTAGATGCCAGAGCTGCTTCTGTGGTCACCTCGTTCGAGGCTGCGCTTTTTTTCAAAAGGCCATTGCTGGGCTTCCAATTCACATGTAAAAATATTTTCCCCTGGCTTCTTTCCGTTCACATCTTTGTAGGCCTCACCTGTTCATTGCTCTGCTTTTTTCTTTATCCCCCTGTTTTTTCTGGATAAGTTCAAAGTTGGGTGTGTGTCTAGTGTGACCTTTTCCATGAGGTGATCATTTGATTTCATTATCATTTGATTATCAGATTTAATCATATGGTCTTTACTAACACCTCATTATTATCACAGCCACTGCCGGGCGACTTGATGTTGTTACCATTATTGTGATAAACGATGACACACTGCTCTTTTCTGAGTATGTGGTGCAGATAGCTGGTACTTATTAAGAGACATATAATGTATTTTAAAAAGATTTTATTTTACATTATTTATCCCTAAAGAAATTATTTTGTCACACGAATGCAACAAGAAGTATAAAGGTATAAGGACAATAACAATAGTGCAACCACAAAATAGCTAAATAATAACATAAAATAGCATAACAAAATAAAAGAACTGTAACTTACACTGCTGTGTGCTGATGAAGTTTATGAAAACTGACTTAGTGTTTGTGAAACATAATGAATGCTATGCAAGATGAAATATCAGCAGGTGATGAGGGGATGAGACTAACATTTAGTTGAGTTGTATTGCACAAAACCGAGGCAGAGGCCAAAACGATCATCTGCAGTTTCATGTAAAACAATATTTTCATGCACTGGTACAGTTACAACTAAAAACAAAGTGCATAAAAATACGAAGATGCTCCCCAAAGATGATAATTAATTATTGCTTGCATACCGAATCATGTAACTGAGTGCATTTTTTTCAAAATAAAAGATCTTTCAGACTCTGATAATCAATAAAATATTTTTTATTCTGTCTTTCTGTGTGGCCCGGTACCAAATGACTCACGGACTGATACCGGTTTGTGGCCCGGTCTACAGAACGAGGAAGAGTTATAACGTTTTATTGCCACAGGTATAAAAGATTTCCTGTGGCGTTGAGTTCTGCATTTAGAGGCAATGAGTGTTTTGCTGCATGTGCTCCTATTGTCCATCAAACATATCACAAGATTGTGTTTCTGCTGTATTGCCCACCCGTGTGCTCTATAACTAATATACTCCTGTAATCCGGGCTCTAAATAAGTAAATATATTACTCCAGATTGGATCTGACAACACTTTGGATTTACTATTTTCCATTTCAGTTAGTTTTGAAAATCACTGATTTTCTGCAGTTTCATATAAAAGAATATGAAAAAGGAACCTATTACTAGCTTACTTAAGTTTACTAAAAATATCTATTTTGCTTTCAGTACAGCATTTGGTCTTCAGACATTTCCTCCTATCAGTTTTCTGCAGCAATTAAGAACTGCTATAAAAATCGTTATTAAAACCAATAATATATGTATATTAGTAATTTTTAGTATATCATCACTTATAGTCTTGTGATAAAGACTATGATAAATAGACAGATTGAAATGGTTCAAAGTTGGATTGGACCAAATTAAAATGTTTTCTTCTGCTACACTTTTGCTGATGAGCTAAAATGACATTGCATTAGTAAAAGCTATTTGTGCCTCAAAGAAAATGCTAAAAGAACCGTGATGTGTGTGTTATATTAAGTCATATGTGATGTTCTGACTGATACTAGTTACTGCAGCTTGTGTTTTGCTTCTCCACTTTCTGTTGCACTCCTGACAGAGGGTGCTGTTTTCCATGACTGCCTGAGTGTGTGTAAATCACTTTCCTGCAGTGTCTTCATTCCATACAGTGTTTCTACATTCACAAGCTTGGTGCTAACAGTCTGTTCCCTGAGGGAGGCCTATATTTGCTGAAGGACAGATGAAATAGCTTGCTCTGTTTACTTCAGGCTCTGTATAGTGTCATCTTTTCTCTGTTAGAAGAACAACAACAGCATTTGGTGATACACACCTTGCCCGCTTGATCAGAAATCCCTCCCTTGTAGCTCAGTTTAGAGACGGTAACCCGTCTGTTGATGCAATTTTTGTGTGAGTCCAACCTTTTACCCTTAGTCAGTGCTCCATTTCTAACTAACAAGCTGCCCTCGGTTGGACTTTTTGAGGAGCTGACGAGCAAACCAATGTTTGCGGTACAAATTTTGTTCGTTTTTGTTAGGTACAAATTAGTTTCGAACTGCAGCTGTGAGGCTAAGAAACACTAGTTGGCAATATAGTCATAAGCCTGAATCCTTAATTATGGACGGTCTGAGTTGCTGTTGAGTTTTGTTCCTGAGAGCACTGTATATCACTTACCATCTTCTGTTTTTGTCGTCCTTACAGTAACACCATGTTTTAGTGGTCTCGTCTGCTCTGTCCCCTTGGGGTCATCATGGCATTAGAGAGGACATCAGCTGACCCGCTGGTGGAGGGGGGATCCCTTCCACTAGACATCGACAATGTCCACATCCTTCTTCAAGGTCAGCTTCTAAAGCACTTCATAAGTTCCTCAAAGCAAAATTTAAGTTTGTTAATTTCAAAATCACTCTTCTTGCATGTCTGCCCATTTCTGTGGTTATGCTACACACATTTCTGTGGATACATTACCACTGTTTCCTTGGTTACACTACTCTCATTTCCATAGTTGTGCTACACCCATTTCAATTATTACACTACCCTTAATTTTACTTAGCCTTGGTAACACGGATAGGGTTATATAATCTCAAATCCTTGATTATACAACACTAATTTTTATGGTCACACTTCATCAGCTTCCATAGTTACATTGCACTCATTTTATTGTTTATTGTACTCCACCAGTTTCCATTGTTACTCTACGTCCATTTCCATTGTTACACTGCTCCCATTTTCCATGGATGCACAGTACCAATAATCTGAAGGTCACATGAAGTTTGGAGGTCTGTAGCACTATGCCCCTCAGCACCTGCTGACCACACTCCGTCAGTTTACGTGGCACCACTTCGTGGCTGAGTTTCTGACATTCCCAATCGCTTCCACTTTGTTGTAATACCACTGACAGTTGACTGTGGAATATTTAGTACTGAGGAAATTTCACATGATTGGTTGCATAGATGGCATCCTACCATGGTACCAACCTGGAATTCATTGCTCCTGGGAGTGACCCATTCTTTCACAAAAGTTTGTAGAAGCATCTGCATGCCTAGGTGCTTAAAGTTATACACCTGTGGCCATGGAAGTGATTGGAACACCTGGTTTTAATTATTTAGATGGGTGAGTGAATACTTTTGGCAATACAGTGTATGTCGCATTAGTGAATATGAAGGAAAGAATTTTGTTTTGAAATATTTCACATAACTATATTACACTTTTTAGCTGTACTTAATCAGATAAGTGGTGAAACTGGCTGACTTTGTAAGGTTTTAGTTTGTACCAGACACTTAATACCAGTTGCCAAACGGAACTTGCAAGAATGATGGCTGATGGCTGTGTTTGGTGGGTTTAGCACCAAATGCTGGGAGCGTAGCAGCCAGGGTGGAAAAAATGTGTGAGTGCAGGCCAGTGAGTGTGTGTGTGTGTGTGCGTGTGCGCACGCATGTGCTCTGTCCTCTTCACAGTCCCACAGTGGTTTACACTGAATATTTTTCAGTGTAAAGAACGAGTGGATTCTGGGGTAAAACAAGCCTGTGGGAGTTTATAGATATTTGTTAAACAGTTGAATTATGAACACCTTTCCAACTCCGGATTGGGATCTCATTGGGAATGGTGTGTGATTGTGTACAGGTTCTGCATTGCAACCCTTTTTCCCATAGAAATAAATGGAGTGCAAAAGTTTGTGTGCTTATATAAGCATGATACAAATTCACTAGCAACATCTTATAAATCACTCAGGATGTCATGAGACCTATCTGGTAACACCTTAGCCACCACTTTTGATACCATAGCAACCTTATAGCAACACCCTAGAAACCGCCAGAGATGCCAAAGCAATGAGCTAGAAATACTCTAATAACCACCTGCACTATCACAGAAAGAAGAAAGCAACAACCTGAGATACTATAGCAGCACATTAGCAACCACCAGAGATACCAAAGTAAACAGTTATACAACACCTATACAACATCCATGAAACCATAGCAACCATAACCATAACAACCAGCCAGCAGTATTGTAGCAACCACCTGTAATCCCATTGTAACCATCCTACCAAACACCTGGAAAACCATGGCAACCATTTAGCAACAGCCTAGCAACCACAAGAGATACCATGGCAACGGCCTGGGATGGCCAATCACAGTTTCACATTTTTTGTGTCATTACTTGACTTTGTTTATAGTTGTTTATTAAAAGTTGTATGTTTTACTGCATCTAGCAGCTGGTGAAAGGAAGTTAGTAAACTTTAGGTTTTTTTTTAGTTCACTAATAAACTCAACATAAATATTCCTTCTGTTACTGTAGAGGTTAAAGGTGTACAGTTCTTTAAATTTACAAGGAAATAATATTACACTGTTTTAGCAGATTGAATAAATTGCTGTGCATTTAACATAACATAACATTTCTGATTGTATGTGCTCCAGTACCTAACTCAACCCTCTGTGCTACTGTCACGTTCCCCCCCTGTTTGCATGTGAAATGACTGAGAGCGCCAGAGGAAACCGCCTTGCTGGACTTGATACTTTTATTCATCACAACTGAAACTGGCTCGAGGGCCATACAAAGAGAACAAAAACAAAACAGGCCAGGAGTACTCACACGTAAACATAGGAGAGGGACTAACCCAGAGGATCAGTACTGCGAACAAAATTCCACCATGACTAACAAGTCATGGTGCACAGACTATAAACCACACAGACATGGACATGGACCAATAGGAGACA
>JBBPDC010145601.1:0-22990 GCA_037974485.1 Hemigrammopetersius urotaenia
GTGTGTGTGTGCGTGTGTGTGTGCGTGTGTGTGTGCGTGTGTGTGTGCGTGTGTGTGTGCGTGTGTGTGTGCGTGTGTGTGTGTGCGTGCGTGCGTGTGTGTGCGTGCGTGCGTGTGTGTGTGTGCGTGCGTGCGCGTGTGCGTGTGTGTGTGCGCGTGCGTTTGCCCTACAGGCAAGTTACCCAGCCTGGGAGGACTTTGTCACGAAAGGGGCCAAGCTACAATCCCAGCTGAGGTAAGAACTTAATCCTCCCCTCCTCACTCCCACCATACCCATGGAAGGTGTGGAGATAATGGTGATCTTTACCGTTAACAGTCAGAAAAAACCCAGGCTGTTGCAGCTGTAGGCTTGACGTTGGCATATTTACCTTAGTATTATCATCATAAGCTCCTTCGGGCTGAGCATGGGGCTTTAAAAGAGACATAATTTGCCTCATTTGTGAAGCATTTATAAATATGCAAGCCAAATAACATGGAACTTCTCACATTTAGGCTAGATTTCTCAGTAGGATGTGTGTGTTCATGAACGCCAGAGGGTTGTACAAATTGTGGGAATGTTTTCCCTCACTATTTGCATATACAAATAACCACCATATAAGGAAGCTATCAGACTTGCTGAACAAGCTGGAGAGGCCTTTAGCATGCCTGTGCAAAAGAAGTTACATAAATGATTAGAAAACTCTTGATAACTGGTTGATATTACTTTAACGAATACACATGCATTCAGTAAAGCACCAAATGCATTTTACTATGTGTTTCAAGGTGGAGTCAGTAGTTTAGTATTAACCTTCATAGGCCTGTATTCTCTCTACTACATCGGTCACAAACCTTCAGGGTCCTGTCTTTTCTCTAACACATAGCTGCCGGCTGTTGAAGGGTACTCAGAATAATAGGCTGTAATTAAAAGAAACGGAGTACACATTTACGTTTACAGCATTTAGCAAACGCTCTTATCCAGAGCGACATACAGCAGTGCTTAGAGTAGTCAACAACTGTTCTTAAACCTGTAAAGCTATACTTAAATCAACAACAATAGCTAACCAAGTTACACACCATAACAAATCTTGTCAAAGAGAAAAAGCAAGTCAGAGATTAATACACAAGTAAGTAAAAACTGTTAAAAGGGTAAGTGGCTGAGGGATTTGTTAAATATATAGGAAAAGATGCATAAGAGATATGTGGGAGGACTGGCTAGTCGCCAAGATGCTCCTTAAAGAGGTGGGTCTTCAGACAAAGGTGGGTCTTCAAAGGACTCCGCAGGTCTGATTGCAAGAGGGCGTTTGTTCCACCACTGGGGGGCCAAGACCGTAAAGAGTCTAGATGCATGTCTTCCTCTTCTATTGAGCAACGGAGGTTCAAGACGAGCTGTGCTTGATACCCTGAGAGGACGAGAAGTGACACGCTGCTAGATCAGTGCAGACAAGTAAGAGGTGCAAGTCCATTCTTAGAATTGAAAGCAAATGTTAAGGTTTTGAACTTAATGTGAGCGGCCACAGGGAGCCAGTGAAGGTTCTGTAGTAGAGGCGTAGTGTGTGAGAATTTAGGAAGATTGAAGACTAACCTCGCAGCTGCATTCTGAATCAGCTGAAGTGTCTCTTTACCTTCATTGGCAGTCCAGCCAGAAGTGAGTTGCAGTATTCCAGCTTAGAGATGACCAGAGACGGGACGAGTAACTGTGTGGCTTCCGTGGTGAGAAAGGGTCGGATTTTTCTGATATTGTACAGAAGGTATCTGCATGTCCTGGAGAAGTGGTCAACGTGCGACAGGAATGAAAGTTCGTCGTCCAACATGACACCAAGATTTCTTACCTTTTTTGAGGGGATGATAACAGAGTTCTCAAAATAAACGGTGAGGTCGTGTCTTGGTGATGGAACCCCTTTGATGAAAAGCAGCTCAGTCTTGCTGGGATTCAGCGTAAGATGGTGGGCTGCCATCCAAGAGGAGAGGTCAGCCAGGCAGTATGAGATGCGGGTTGAGACCATTTATTTTAGTTTCCTAATGTACTTTTCCTTGTTGAAGCATTTAATTATTGTTTAGAGTGTTAGACACTCAGTTCACATCTAGATTTTTATTTAGAACAAAATTTGAAGGAGGGTAAACGACTGTAATATAATCCGGTAATGAGACTGGGAGGCAGTGTTGAGTGTTGTAGATGTATGTACTGCATTGACTTGTTGGTTCTGATTGTTTAAAAACTGTTCCCACTATACATTTGTGTTTGATATGTTAATCCCATCCCCTCATCATCTGCTGCCCCCCATCATGTTTATTGCATTCTTTTTTAAGTTGCAAATAAGGTTATAGCCGGGCAAACGAGAGAGTGAGTGACACAAAGAGAGGCACAATTAAAGACTGAAGCTAAAAGTAGAAGATAGAAAGAGAGTGAAGTAACGTTTAGTGTGCTCTTTTTGTGTTTTTTTTTTTTTTTTACTCAGTAGGAACTGCAGGAGAAGTGAACTAAAACAAAAATCCCATATTTAAATTTGTTCCCTACATTTAATTCCTTGAGAAAGTGTCTTAACTTGTATTAAAGCAGCCTAATATATATAAGTGGGGCTGGGTAAACTTCTGCAAAACCCTGAAGACGGGTGGTAAGCATGCACAGTGTCCTCAGATTTTCTTGACGGTCGCAACCGTATAGTGTCCTCTGTGTTTGCGTTCTTGCCGTTCTTTCCCCACAGAGTAAACAGTAAACAGGGTAATGACCCTCCCAGAGGTCCACTCCATTTTCTCTGATAAACATCAAACACACTCCACTCACACAGACGATTAACTGCTGCCAGCGCCACTGACTGGCCTGCTTCCAACTGACCAGACTAGAGCGGCTGTGATTCGGTGACGTAATTGGCCATACTTTATGCAGGTAATAAGGTTCACTGCTGAATTTAAAAAGTGAGACCGGTGTTTAAAAATGATCACTCTTTGTAATAGTGATGTTTACATTTTCTGTTAAGCCCCACTATGTCACAGATTGGTGATGTCACATACCGACAGAAAGAGAGAAAAAATCAGGATCAGGAAATACCTCAGAAAACCAAGTGAAATCTGACACCCTAACCTGAAGAATATCTGAGACACGTTTGAGCATTTGACAACCGAAACCCCTCACCCAGCCGTTTTTGTTTATGGCCCTTTGACACTTAAGGTTTTACTTTCATTTTATTTTCTGACATGAGTTTAATATTCATTCTTTATCCCACTTTGGAGGACCCTCAAATAAGGCAACAGCTTTGTTAAACTTTACCTCACATTGTCGTTTTCACAGTCTCACCACAATACACTGTTTTAACGTGAACTGATTATGATGAAAGAAGAGGAGATAAAAACATAGATGGTTGGTTGTTTTATGCAAGCTGATTTGCATATTACTCACCACATAGTAACTGGATTCTAGTTTGACTGACTGGAGATGCGTTTGAGTACCGAATGTGTTAATTCATGTATTTAAAAAATCATATTGGGATGCAATTCAGAGAAGTAACCAGGTGTAAACAGGGTCTTAATGAGTAGCATATTAGCAACAGTCTGGACTGTGTTGTGTTGCATGTTTAACCTGATGACTGATTTTTAGCTAAAGCTTTTAACGCTCCAGAGCAGGAGCAGTTTTAGCTACCGGTCACTTAAACATCAGTCACTTGATTTGACTCTTTTTGACTGTTTTGTTTACTCTTGCTTGAGCACGGTACCTCTTACAGGTTCAACAAAGTGCTGAAATATAATGCCGCACCACGTGACAAAGTGTAAAGGGGGCATTTGGCTGACACTCTTATCCAGAGTGACTTAGTCATTAGTTACTGGGACAGTTCCATTGGAGACACTAAGGGCTGAGTGCCTTGCTCAAGGATACAATGGTAGAAAGGGGACATCAGGTTCACAGGCAAGTGTTTTATTAATTTTGTAATAGTGTTTTTTAATAGTTTTTAAATAGTTTTTTAATAGTGTTTTTTAAGTGATTTTTTAATTGTATTCAACTTGCGTCAACAACCCCGTTCATCACATTCGTTTCATACCTCACCCTCCCTGCCTTCCAGCTCTAGGTTCATCAGTAAACTGGGCCAGAACTGAATACAAACCAAATGTCACTTTAAATATTGTGAGAATATTGATTTTATATTGATCTTACTTAGTTGGAACAATTTCCTCCGGGATAAATAAAGTTTTCTGATTCTGATTCTGAAATATAAAGTGTATTGTGTGAGCCCTACATTATCAATCGAACCGAATCTTGAATTGACTGTATCGTTACTCTCCAAGTACCACTTGTTTGGAATTACGGAAATAAAATGTGGCACTGTTTTCAACTTGCACTTTTTTTTAGTAAAAAATAATGACACTTTAGCATTACAACCCAGCTTCACATAAAACCTCAGTTCTAATGCTTTATTATATTGATCATTATCAAACACAAAATGTCATTCAGTGTGCTTTTAAAGGAATAGAATACAAAATCTAAATACAATGGAGTACAATAATGAAAGATGTGTTTTATCTATGGGTACCAGTATGATTTCCATGTCATTGCATACCTATATGATATTTAGAGATTTAGATTTTGTGGTCTGCAGTTTTCTACTCTCTGTTATGAAAATTCATCGTATGTTTTCTCAGAGCCCCACTACATTATGGTTTCATGTTCATAGTGAGGATTCTAAATGTACACAGGGCTGGGGCTCTCTTTAGGGGAGTCAGGTAATGCTGAAAGACAGAACTTTGTAGTTTAAATCACCTTATCCCCAGGAGTTTTCTGATAAAGTAGCACTAACAGATCTCTCCACAGAAGAAGGGCTCTGAATAGGCCTCTACAAAAGCACCATTGACCCTGTTAGCGTGTCCCTGTGTCCCAGCCTTCTGGCACACACCGCCCTGTGCCAAGATAGATACTCTATATAGGAGCTCTACTTTATGTCTTTTAGCATTTTCTTTCCAAGTAGTCAAGCAGAGATTTGTCCTAGGGCACAGAAACGATCACAAGCCTCTGTGGTGATTTTAGAGGCCATACATAGAAACAAGCAGAATCTTGTAAAACCCACACATTAGATTTACATTTTCTACATACTTAACCACAGCGGAGGTGCTTGAAATCCTATTTGTACCTGTGGATAATTACTTCAAAGATGTTTAGACTTCAACCAGGCCTTTGTGTTGTGTTTAATTTATTTTAGAGACATTTATAATTCTTTCATTCATGTATCTGTAAGTATATAGTCTCATGCACATTACTGCATCTCCATAATGTTATTCCAGATAGATGCAGTCCCAGTGCTAGAGCTTGACCTTTACCAGTGGAAGGCTTGCCAAATCGTTTTCAAGAGTGTGGGAGGAGAGTTAATGACAATACCTGTTAGTTTAGATGCATTGTGAAAGAATGCGGAGGGGGGTGACACATTGTGTGTGTTTGTTCAGTAGCCTGTACAGCTCAACGCCTCAGAGCTACAGATGTTCTCCAGGCAAAAGCCATAAAGACCTGGCTACCTGCTCGCTCCCACAAAGGAGCGTTTAACGTAGTCAAACATGAGAGAGAGAACAGTGATTACGTCCAGCTTGTGCACTCCATATATACACACCATAGGTCCAAACCTATTCAAACACACTACCCAAATAGTGAATTCAGCTGTGCTATGCACAATATGGGCAAAAATATTGGAACAGAACTGGTTTGGACTAGGCCCTTTACTTACCTTAATGTTTCAGCATACCAAGACACTTTTCCAACACACCACGTCATGTTTCCAACTTTATGGACACAGTTGGGAAAGAACCTTTTCGAAAGAATGAATGGGCACAGATTCCCACAGTAGAAGAAGTAGAAGCTGTTCTAGCAGCAAAGAGGGGGCAACTACACCTGTTTCTCACGGTTTGGGCTAGGCACTTACTTCCAGTGAAACGGCGGCCCCATATTAAAGTCTGTTGATTTTAATGCAGTGTTGTTAAAGTCCCTGTTGGTGTGATGGTCAGGCATCCCAATACTTCTGTCTATATAGTGTAAGTCCAAAAAGTATGTAGAAGATGCAGCTTCTTCTGAAAGCAAGGGTATAAAGAAGGGAGTTGGTCTCCCACAGCTGTAGGTTCAGAAGGCTTTACACTAGATACATTTTGAGAATTTGATTGATAAGCGCATCATTGAGGTAATGATCTCCTGCATTACTAACATCCAAGTCATCTTTAAGGCTAACATTTTGAATCTTATTCCAACAGCATTCAATAAAGGCTCCTTTCAGTAACGGATCTCCTGACTGAAAAATCACTCTTTATGGATGTGCCTAACATGAGCTTTTATTTTATGGACGATTCTAATTGCGATTTATTTACAGGCCAATAAAACCTGAAGCTAGCAGCCAAAGTCATGCCATAAAATAACTTCAGTCCACAGCTATAGACTGCAAGCATTTTTTGACAATTAAAACTTCATGTGGTTGTATTTGTGCGAGTGTATTATGATCATTTGGTACTACATTACCCATTGTGGTTAAAAACTACATCTATTGACTCTTAACTGTACCAACTCTGTTAATCGTAGATGGCCAATTTGTCCAACTATTATTACGATTATCCTCGAAGATCCTCTTGATGATTATTTTCATAGAGACTCTGTTTCTTTGAGTCTTGGTTGCTCCCGAGGTTTCTCTCTGTAAAGGTGCTTTGTGACAACATTGGTTGTAAAAACTAAAAAATAAAATTGAATTGAATTGAGTTGGTTAAAGGTGGTACTGTTCCTTCTTCACTGGCTCGCTCAACCCCTTCTAATTCCTCAAAAACACTGTTTACACTTTATATTAAACCAGAGCTTTATACTTTTTATTTATTTTTTTTGTATAAATTATAATTTTTACTCAAATATTAAGTCCTTTTTGCAAAGATAAAGAGAGATAAATATCCTATTATGCTGTTAGTTGCTTTTCTGAATGAAGAGTAAGGTTTCTGTTCATTCAGTAATGTAGTGCTCCGTATAGTCTTGCTGGAAGTTCCACTTTAAGTGGTGCCGCTTTCAGAATGTTGGAAATATTTAAGGGGGAGTGGAAACTAAGATTCATTTTAAGGTGTAACCGAAGTTCAACACTGAATATAACACAACAAAAAACCACAGCATTTTTGAAAATGATCACAACCAGCCATCAAAATGATGAAAAAAAAAATGATGCCATCAAAATTTATGAGACTGTAAAATTAAAAGGAGCTTAGTTTTCTGTGTCCTACTGATGTTTTAAAATCAGGCTGGTCTTCCGTCGCTCATTGTCTCTACTCTTTGAGGAATCAACATTTCTGTCCTCTTTGGTTTACTTTCCGAGATTCTGGAGTGCCAAAAAAAACAAAAACAAAATCAGGTCTGGTCTGAAGGTACCACAAATTTAAAAACCCTTTTTTAATTGTATTTTTTTGCAGTTGATTTGAATTGGCCTGCAGGTTCAGTGATGTTTTGATGTACAATTTTACCCCTGTTGTCCAGCTGTAAAGAGTCTATAACCTGTTAGTTTGGACTTGAAGCGAAACGGATGAAGGTTTATTGGTATTTTCTAGTATATTCTATACTAACATTAATGTATACAATATTCTTGTATAAATAAGACCATTTCAGAACTGTAGAGTATTGAAGACTATTGTATGGCAGGACTTTGAATAGGAATGCCTGTACTGATTATATGTCTGGGTAGTTCGCTGTCAGTTTAGGTCGTTAAGCCACTTAAACTGCACAGCAGCTATTGTTTCTACTTAAGAAGTCAAAGTTGTTCTGAGCACCTGAAAATATAAACACAATTGTGATGGGTCTTGTTTGTCTCTCAGGACAACCATCATTGTCACGGGCTCATTTCTGGATGCCTTCCAGAAGGTGGCTGACATTGCAACTGGAACACGAGGTGAGAAGATTCATATTCTCTCATGCCCTCATTTACTCTTGTCCTTTTGCTCTGGTATTGTTTTCCATTAGGGCCAGGTGGATATGGCCTGAAATTTACATCAAGGCATAAGAGAGAAAAGGAATATATATTAGTTTATTTGTTTTTCCTATATACATGCTTCTGTGAAGCATGGCATCTATTACTGTATGATTAGGTCATATTTTACATAGAACAGAGGTGTGTTAAGAATGTTTATTATACAAAACTGCAATGAGTAGAAAATAATCTCAGCGTCAATCTCTAAAAATCACTTTCATGTAATCTGTTAAAATTAAGCTACATAAAGTAAATATAGGCTGGAAATTTCATTCTACCAAATGCAAAATGTGTTCAAAGTAAGTAGCTTTCCAGGTACAGTATTGTAGGAATTGGCATGATTGCTTCTGCATGGTCTAAACTAGCTTACTACAGCAGTTAACTAACTTTTTTACAAACAATGCAATGATCTTAGTACAAAAATACAAACTAAATACAGTTACAGTATTGCAAGAATGGGACTTCATAATGCAAAACATCTCCTTTTTGCTTGGTCTTATTGCTTATTCTATATTAATTTTATATTTTATGTTAATGCTTACTTGTTTACTCTGTAAAGCACAAATGCAGTCAACATTCCTGTTTATGCTGTTTTACTTTACTTTACAAATGGTTAATGACCTTGACAAGAAGTCAGTCACAGATCTTACAGTTTTGGCATTTTAGTTCGACTGAGTTTTTACCAACTTCTCCTCTTTGTCGTTTGTAGCACTTTCCACCTTTTCATCAGTTACAAACCAAGCAGCTTGGGACTAATTCTTAGACATATTCATTAAATATTCCCCTAGAATTCTTGAAAAACCTCTTCAGACAATGAATGAAGAGTGTTGGGCTTAACTGAAGTAGAACCACATGCATAAAATGATCCATTAGAAACACAAGACGCTTGTGCACAAACCAAATGTAGATCTTTTTCAGTGTGCAAGGCAATTTCTCTCGCCAGCACTCCAAGATTTATTCCATTTTGTACTTTGCTCCAAGGGGACATGTAGATACACGTCCATCCCCTTAGGCAACGCTTTATGAGGTGGACTTAGAAGATTTTGCTGCTGGTGTTGAAAAATTGTCTGCTTGTATTTCTTACACTGTTTTGTAAGGTTCACAAAATTCATATTTTGATCAAAAACTGTTTCTCAATACAGTGCCTGAAAATGGGTATAGTTTCTATGCTGATGTTTTCATTTTCTGTCTGTTTGAGAATTCATATTTGAGTCTTTAGAATGACAGTAAATATTAGGAGCTCAGTTCTCTGTCTGTTGTCTGAGAAGTTGGTGTGATGTTGCTTAATGTGAAGAATCATCTACTTTGACAATAATTGTTAGATTGACACAAATTAACCTGTGATGGACTGCAGAGACTGAAGTGATATCAGCAAATGTGCAAGAATATCTCATTCTTTATTCCATTTAATGGGATGGTCCTCTAGGTGTGATTCCTTTGTGAATACAGCAGAAGGCATGGCTACCAGGCTGGTATTCTAAAGCTTTACCCCAGGCTACATGCTCCCATTACTCTGAGACAGATATATTTTTCTCTTCATATTCCATATATCTCGCTAATGTTGGTCCGTGACAACTGAAATTGCTTCAGACTTCACTCTGACTGCCCAAGTTGCCAAGCATTGCTGAAAATGTTAGTTTTCACTGTTTGTACGATGCATCTGCTCTTCTTTCCTCAGCCAAATTGCATTATTTACTTGTCTGCTTAATGCCTGCCTTATAAAAACAGCGCTCAACCTACAATAACTTGGTTGTACTGTTCAGTAGTAAAATATAGTTACAAATTAATATAAATAGATTTTTGCCATATCGCCCACCCCTAGGTTCGGGTGAATTGGGTATTCTCAATTGACTGTAGGTGTGTGTGTGTGTGTGTGTGTGTTTGTCCTGTGCTGATTATAAAGAATGAATGAATGTAATACTATAGCCATATGCTGTTAGCCACAAGCTAACATATTGAAGTCACAGTATAACAATATGCTGCCGTACAGTTTTATACTATATATGTTCTATTGTTATTTCCTTACATACAATATAATGTGTTATGGTACACTTTAATGTGTTACATCCTTACACCCTTATTCTACCATTCACAGACATATGTGTCTGTCTTCTTCCTGTAGATCTATATAATCAGTAAGTGGGAAAGATGCATTGACACACTTAAACTGATAGCAGTCCCTTCTTGCATATGGTGTGCTTACATTATTGACAATCTCTTGTCAGCATTTTCTCCTCCACCAATGTCTCAATGTCACTCCAGGAGTCTTCACATCCATTCTTATCCATTTCTGCAATATCTGTTTTTTTGTTGTTTGTTTAAGATCTCAGTAGTTTGTTTTATAAACCGTGTCATTTTCTTTGCTATCAAGTATTAGTTTGGTGTTTTCTTGAGGGACGGCAAGGTTAACTGTTCTCAAAATGCAAGACTTCACATCATTCCAGACCTTACCTTATAAAAACTTGACACTGGAACAAGTCAGGCCTGCCTTGTATTTATTTAGTGAAAAGAAATGTCATCATGCAGCCTCAGGCTAGGTATTATCTCCTTTATGGACAAAGGGACAAGACGTGCTACCTCACAATGGCTCATATCACATTACACTGATCTCCACTGAGTTAACCTGTCCGCTTCTCATGACCTTACTGAGTTCCGTTTAGTTTCAGTTCAGTTCAGTTCAATATAACTGTACGAACACATTACATAACATAGTTTAACTTGCTTAAATCTATCCCAACTTTGCACAATTAACAAATTGACTCTTGTCTAATCAACCTCTTGTTTCCATATTTAAAAAAAAAAACATTTATTCCTTTTTAAAACAAACTTTTATTGTATGAAATGCTTAGGTTCTTACTGAAAGTCTTTTTAAGTAAAGGTTCTATTAATTCCCTGGATATTTGAAGCCGGCCTGAACCTGACACCGCTGCATGACAATAGCATCTGAGTTAATGACAGCACAAGAGAGACACTGAATTGATGGGCAAGGGCCACACACACCACATCAGAAACAACGGTTTTATTTACCGATTCAGGTTTTGCGCATGCTTCTTCTCCGACTGAATTTGTGCCTGGAGAGAACTCATCTGCCCAGCACCTGCTCCCAAAAAACGGTTTTAGCATGCCCAGGAAAGGAAAGGGAGTGTACGTGTTAAGACCACTTTAAAGATCTACCTGCCAGTGGTGTTGTCACACTTTAATGAGCACAGCCAGCGGCGCCCCAGCCCTGCCATGTCATCCCGCCTGACAGTTGGAAGAATGGATTAGCCAGAGTTCAGCTTGCTGTTTTGAAACAAGAATGGCTTTTTTCACAGAGCATTTGTTACCTGAAGGGAAGGCTGTGCTTACAGTACATGTCTCACATGTTGTCTGTCTGGGTTTTGGTTTTACTCGTATTTCTGTTGAGAGAAATCCATAGCAGTACATTTGAAGAAATAATTTTCCCTGTAGGCGAAGTTGTATTTTAAGTACTTTACTTGCTTTTATTTAATACGCACCACCACAATTTAGATCCCTACATTTGCCTCTCCTATTAAAATTTGAGGGTATGGCAGAAATATATCACAATGCAATTTGTGCTATGATTAATTTTAATTAAAGTTGTAATGGGCAAAAATCCAGAATAACCATATTAAAGGACACAAACTATGATTATATTTTTTTGTTTAGCAGTTCATACACTGTACAGCACTAAACCTAGTTAAATAAGACTAATAATGCAGTACTTACAATGGAACATTCATCTGTGTTCTATGTACTGACTAAATCCATATTGAGCTCAGAAAAGTATATTGTGACATTATACTTAACGTTATTGCGAAATAGTCATAATGCCCAGCCCTGAGTAAATGCTTATATCTCCAAATAATAGTAATTCCATATTGGGACCCCATCCAGAGCATGGTAGATAGTTTTATGACTGTTTACAAAAGGAATGTTTTTGTTTTCCAGTCAATTTGCAGTATATGTTTGTGTCAAACATTTGTTATATTATAAATTCACTTCAAATGCCATTACCAATTGTGTCTTCAAACAACACAATTAAAAACTGCACAGAGGTTGTGCATAAACTATTAGCTCAAGCTTCTCCAGCACTGCTGAAGCCAAGAAGACAACAGGCATCTATTCCCATGCATTGCACGAAGCAGAGTATTTGCCAATGAATTTATTTATTCCCGTACACAGTATCGTTCAAATGGGGCTGATGGTGGCCTAGGGGTTAGGGAAGTGCCTCTGTGTTCAGAAAGGTGTGGGTTTGAATTCCAGGACTGCTAGTGGCACCACTGAGGTACCTTTGAGCAAAGTACCGTCCCACACACTGTTTCCTGGACGCTGTGTTCACTTGGTAAAAGGGTTAAATACAGAGGAAGAATTTTACACTGTTCACACTGTGTGCTGTGGCGTGTTCATGTATGGCAGAATGGTCAGTTTCACTTCATGTGTCTTAATTGATTCATTTACTGGAAATTTGTTAAAGTATTCAGATTCCTCTATAGAGTCAGAAACCAGAGGAAGTCTGTATTTGCTGCAAGCAATTGTCTTTAAAAGTTATTCATAGGTAATAAAGCTGCTGCCAAACCTTAATGTTGTTTTTACAACAACTGAAGTAAAGCGTTAGAACGGGAAGAGAGGAAGAACCTTTGACACTGAGGAAGCAGCAAAAGGAAAAACAACAGGGTGTCACAAATGGCCACACGCGCAAGCAGCAAATATCATTCTGGGGTCACAGTTTCGTATTGATTATACTGACACACATCAGCACCTACTCCTTACGGGACCAAACATATTGACCTTCCTTTAAACGGAGCTTTACACAACAAACTGTTGGTCTCTCTTCCTTGAATGGTCAATAATCTACATCTAAAATGAACAAACATGCAAACCTCAAAACATCAGAACCCCCCAAATAGTTCCTGAACTCAACCTCAGTGAAATCTCAACTTTTAAGCTGATGTTTACCCATCCCTGGTTGCTACAAGTGATTAGTTTAGTTATTTAAACATATTCATCCTGAGTTCTAGTTTGAGTGCTGAATTTAATTACCTGTTCTCTTTTTCAAAGTTAGTTAGGAGGAATGTTGCTTTGTGAAGGTGGAAGCCCATCAGAAAGATAGTGCGTGGTGGTAAATGTTTGATCTTTATGTGGAGGTGTAGCGCCATGCATATAAGTGGTGTTCCTGTTGAAAAGGCAGTATTTTAACCATTCCCACCAAAACACAACCTGTTTTTCTGGACAGAGAGCCAGGAGCTCTTTACCATGGTCAAAAGATTTGACTGAGCCTCTAGGCTGTGATTTGAGTGACTTTAAAGTGCGGTTGGAAGAATTTTCTCTACGTTTTTCTTCCATCACTCTCTTGCACTGTCTGTCTTTCTCCAACACTCCCTTGCACTGTCTGTCTGTCTCTCTCTCTCTCTCTCTCTCTCTCTGTTTAATATGAAGCCTCCTTGATTTTGAGAAAGGTGTTGTAAAAATTCAACGTATTATTTTATTATGATGGTTATTCATAAAATGAATAAGGACACACAGTGTGATGTTGAATACGTTTGGGAGTGTTTGTATTTGAGGACGGAGCCAACTAGTAGCTAGATCACATTACTTTACAAACACCAGGAACAGTTGGTTGCATATTGTCTATTTAACTGAAGTGTCTCAGTCGGTTTCAAAGCTCTTGTTTTTATAAAAGAAAGGCCCTGACTCCAAAATAGAAAGTCGTGGGACTCCTTTTTCGTTTTTTCACGGGGTCATGAGTATAGCTGGACACTTTTAGTTCGCTTATCCCATTTTTCCCTGGGTGGGGAAGAGACTAGATTCCCTCCACAGCAGACCCTGTAATTATCCATTTATCTCGTTTTCATTCTTTCTGATCCCCTCTCCCATCCTCCGTACTCAGACTTGGTCCCTCGGCCTGATGTGATTCAGATGCTTGATTTAAGTGCTGATTCCCTTTTTTCCCCTCCATCCTTCTGAGGCTTTCCTGACCGAACTCTCCACCCTTTCCTTTTCTGTCTCTTACTGGACTGGACCTGATGCTCAATCTCGGTACCTTTATTTAAAAAAAACATTTGTTATATAATAAGTAAAGTAATAATGTGATATTTTTTATCTAATGTATCTAATTTAATCTTTGTTTGTCTAATTAAAATTGATTTGTCAAAGTATACTAATTTATACTTCCCTATTTACTGTGGATGCCCCCTAAACATGCTGTAATAACTACCTTCTCTCTCTGGATGGATGTGCTCAGCTTCTTTACCTGAATGTCGTTTCACAGATAGAACGAGAGCTAAATAAACGTGTATAATTGACTAGTTTTCTTTTTTGTTTGTTTAAATGCTGTTTCCTTTTTTTCTGCCTAAAATCCACAAATGGAACCTAATACCAACCTAATACTCGGTCTCAGTGCCTTCCTTAAAAACATGTATGCTATTTAATTCATCTTAAAGTGAAGGTCTTCTTTGTTTTAATTGAAATACTGATTTGTCAAAGTTTCCTCGTTTATGCATCCCTGTTTACTAGGAATGGCCCCTAAGTGGTGGTGGCGCAGTGGGTAGGACACTTGCCTCTAGACCAAGAGGTCATGGGTTCGAATCCTACCTTCAGCACACCACCACTGGGTCCCTGAGCAAGACCCTTAACCCTAAGTTGCTCCAGGGAGAGACTGCCCCCTGTAGTTAGTGAATGGAAGTCGCTTTGGATAAAAGCGTCTGATAAATGCCGGAAATGTAAATGAAATGTAAATGCCAATAGACAGCTGACTAGCTACAATAAGTAGTAATGTCTACCTGTTGGTTGCTGTTTTATTTCCAAGAATCCACAAGTGTTCAAGTAAGTCTAAGTGGACTAAATTACTTCCAGTTACTAAATATGGAACCAAATACCAACAAAAAAAAAACTGAGTATGCAGAGGAATCAGGCCATCCTCAGTTTTCTTCCATCAGTGCAGGAGATTTATCCAGCTTCTTCTCTCTCTCTTTACTTTGTTTTGTTTACTGTCATCCAGAAAGGGCGACTAACAGGAATCGGCCTTAAAACTTCTGCAGAATTTCTGATAGATAACAGATTATACATTTGTGATAAGTTTAGCAATAACTATGCATAAGTGACCATTTGTGAAAAGTGTGAAATTCTGTCACTGTATTTAACCCATTAACCAAGTGAAGCAGCGGACTGCCAGGAACATAGCGCCCTGGGAGCAGAGTGTGGGGACAGTACCTTGCTCAAGGGAACCTCAGAGGTGTCAATAGCAGTCCTGGGATTCAAACCCACAACCTTCATCACAGTCGCAGCTCCCTAACCACCAGATAAAAAGCAGGACTTCTGGAGTAAATGCATTATCATCCACTGTTTGACATGATTCTTCAAATATTGGGCTAAACGTTTTGTGCTGAATATTTTAAATGGTTACTGCTGCCTTTTCAGGATAGAGTGTCAAGCCTTACCTTCGTTTTCTCTCCTCAGTTTTTGCTGATAGATTTTTATGGAAAGTCAGAGATGACAGGATATTAAATGCCCTGAATTAAAACTAGGGGCTGTGCTTTCTGGCTCAGTGGTTGCAAAAGGAAGTCTCTGGGTCTGTGGTTTTATAGATGAGAGTTAACTCTGGGGCATAATACATCTTTGTGTTGTATTAGGTTATAATGTATTATATGACGAACTATGTTAAAAGGTGATTCCACCAGTGTTTTTGAAGAATTCTGTTGAGTGGTTTCATGTGAAATGCTCCATTCCATAGAAGAGTAACTTGCTGAGTCAGAACTTTGGAACCAGACGTCTGGAGAGTTTAATGCCTGTAAAAGCTTCCTCACATGATGACTCATGGACTTCTCTGCATGCTTTTCACCTCAGTGGATGATGTAGTTTGATGAGGTAAGATTGGGAACCAGTGTTTTTGGTTTTAGCTGTTGTCAGTTAGTCTAGTTATAGCTGCATCACCACTGCTGTTGCTGTCATTTCCTAGAGAATCCATTAACATTAAGGGACTTTTGTCATTGTGGAGACTTCACTTAATTATTGACCTGTTTTTCCCTTCTTGCATTTCCCAGATGTGCTGTGATGAGAAATTAATAATGATTTCACATAAAGTTGTGCAAAATACCAGTATTGCAATTTAACTGCTATGTATTGTGATGCCTTTCATGATATTAAATGGCACATATCATTGCTTTTCTGTACTTGAAAAGCATTAGTCTGTAAATATTGTTTCAAGTGGTTCTTTAAGCCCCCCATCCATATAGTCCATACATGGAAACTAAGCTAAAAAAAAAAAAAAAACAGCCTGTTTTCAGATCATAGTGTTCATTTGCCACGATTGGTCACTCTGTAAGAAACACTGATTGGTTTTTGGTGAAGTTGCAATAATAATAATAATAATAAATCTTTATTTTTATAGCACCTTTCATACAAAGGAATGCAGCCCAAAATGCTTTACAATCAATAAAACAAATCCAGAAATAATAATAATAATAATAATAATAATAATAATAATAATAATAATAATAATAATAATAATAATAAATAATAAATAAAAACAAGCAAATAAATAGACCAGGGCAACAACTAAAAACAGAATGAATGCTAAACATTGAAAGCCAAGGTGAAAAGAGGAGCTTTTAAAAGCTTTTTAAATCTCCTAATTACTGTTGGTACTTTGTTCCATACTCTGGGTGCATAATAACTGAAGTCTGCCTCGCCACTATATCTCCTATTCACTCTCGGTACATATAGGACCTTAGAGTGGCCGGATCTGAGAGCCCTCACTGGAGTGTAGAAAGCTGAAAGATCAGAAGTGTACGAGGGTGCTAAACCATTTAGTGCTTTATAAGTAAGTAAAAGAATTTTAAAATCAGTTCTAAAAGACTCAGGTAGCCAGGGGAGTTCATATAGAAGTGATGTAATGTGATCTGTTTTCAGATCACATTACAAGACAATATTAAGAGACAATATATTGTTCAATCCTAAATTCACCATGTAAACCCCAAATACTCGAGTACTGTGCACATGACTAATATTTTGGTTGTGTTCCAATTTTCTGCTCAGATTCTTAAGTGTCTCTGGTGAACTGAGACTTTTTTGGTGCAGTGTTTTGGTCCAACACCTGTTTTCGAGCATGGTGTGGTTCTCCACAGATGACGGATCAGGACCCTCCTTTTCTTTCAACTGTCTTGTATTAGTAAGGAGAAGCAAGCGAACACTAGACCCCATGTAGGGACAGCTGTCTGCCACACACACACACACACACACACACACAACCCCCAGTCCTCAACACCCCAGCCCCCACTCTGCCTTGAATGTGACTCCACTGCACACATTCCAGACAGAGAGGGGATTAGAAAGCAAAGGCAAGCCACAGGACCACAGCAGAGCATTTGTGTGTGAATGTGTCCCTGCACCTGAGCGCACACGCGTCGACCAGAGTTGAGCACCACCTGAGAGCATGGGGAGGCCAGCCAGCCAGGCCTCGACCCTTTCACCACAAAAGCTGATCTATACTCATGCTAGCACTATTTTCACAACTGCACGTCTCATTGATGAACAGAAATAGAAGTTTTTACTCAGTAAAATCAGTAAAAAACAATTTTAAAAAAGTCAGTGAATCTGAACCAACTGAACTGCTTTGGCTTAACTGCTGACATTTCCAAATATAAATATTGTTCTTTAAGCATAATTTTAGAGGAAATGACAAAACATCAGAATAAGAGAAATGATGCGGCATTTATAGAACTTGAATAGTTCAAAGAAAACAAATCTCTTGTTCACTCTGAAACAAAATGGCAATAATGACTGTTGATCTTCTAGTAGTGTTTTGCCATCCAACTGGTCTCATTGTGAGAGGAGAGAGTCGATTACAGCAGTGTTTTATACTTTTCCTCATTAAATGGGCTTCAGGTGATCACTAATCAGTACCTCATAAAGCATAATAAGGTGCTTGTGTAGGAATTTAACAGACACTGGACTGGAATTGTCATTCATGGAGATGCAGATTTAAAAATAAATTGTTTTTCCAGAGCTGTGTACTAGTTTTACAATACACCTACTTAAAGTTTAATTCAGAGTAGAAAAGTACTTGCAAGGCACTGTGTAACTTTTCTTTATCCTCTAAGGAAACTTATTTTTTCAGTTTATCTGTATTACCACAATCTGCCTGACACATAAACACTAAGAGACAAGTGTAGGTTCAAAAAAGTTTTAGATAAGAACCTGGTAGAGCACTTATTTAATCTCTGGTAGAATCTTGGCCTGATAGCCAACCCTAACCCTAATAAAGTCTAGGTTTATTAGTATGAGGGATGTGTTTTCTTGTGGACTGTAAGGCCCAGATCTGGATAAGAGCCTCCGCCAAATTTTTCAAGTCTAAAAGTAGGTTCACAGCTCATTTTGAATAGACGTGATTATAGTATAGAGACTATAGAATAGTCTGTCACCACTGTAAATAAATTGGTAACGTTCAAGTCAAGTCAATGTTTAATTTCTAACAGTTGATGGTGCTTCTGAATGTTGGCACAAAGCTGAAACCGGTCCTATTTTCAGCCTGTGTTCAGGAGCCCTGTGATGTTGCCATATGATTCATGTGGTCATGTACAGTGGAGAAAGATTTTCCTCCGGGCTGTTTTTGACTTTCGTGGCTCCGACTGTTAAGAGGTTGATCAAACAATACAGTGATTCTCTCTCAGGACTCAGGGAACTCCCTCATGACTGGTTGCCATGACACTGGAGGTATAAGTTACATAATTAGCTCGACACGCCCTTTTATCAGTTGACTTAAGTTCCAGAATTCTTGGTCTAAGGATCTCCAGACGCTCCTCAATGTGTAATTATTTTTCTCTCTGTCGGCTGATGACTGCAAGTGATGACGAATTGAGGCGATATGTCACATTTTCACATTAAGATGCATGTCTTCAGTAGGCCACATTATGAATTCCTATCTTTATTGCTTATTTTCTAGGCAGCAATGCAGATAAAGATTGAATTTAACTTATCAGTTTAAAATGCAAAGCATTTGAAAGTGTTTAGATAATACAGTACATGCCCAAATGCATCCAGACAGGCCTTCCACTATGAGTTCAGCTTATTTAAGGTGCACTGACCTCTAACATAGGTGCTCAGTTGCACACAAGTTATAAAATCGTCATAGTAAAACTTTGACCAGTTGGGTAGTCTGGAGCAACCCTCTAAGGTCACCATGTCCAGTGCTCAGTGTTGCTCAAATGGGTGTAAAGCCACCGGCACTGGACTGTGGTGCAATGAACTATGTTCTCTGGAGGGATGGAGGGAGTTCCATCTAGTACCTTTCGACTGAAATTGGAGGGACATTTGTGATCCAAAAGTATCACAAATACTTTATACCTGACTTCACAGTAATAGTCCAACATCTAGCGTTTTTAATTTCCACAGCATAAACATACTCTAAATCCATGAGACATTCCATGTGGCAGTTTGAAAGCATAATTATACAGTTTAAATTTTATTCCTCAAGCCCTGTGTACATCCACGTAAACCTTCTGGGAAGACTGATTACTTTACAAAATGACTAAATACAGCCTCAGACATGAGAAGAATGCTGTTTTAGTAGAAGAATGTATGCATTTATTTAAAAAAATACTGCCATTATCCTTTAAGGCAACCACCTCAGAGCATCTGGGCCAGTGAAGAAGGGAGAAACTGAGTAGGTGTGAACAGAGGCCGGCTGTGTCGGGGCATACAGGGTGTCTTTGTGCATGGCGGAGCTGCGTGGGCTTTAGCTGCACTAGCATTTGTATAAAGAAGGAAAAGATTTGAAGTTTGTTTTGGCCTTCGTCTCTGAGGGAAAGTCAGGACGAGAAGGCCAGACCTGTTGGTTTTTCAAGTAGAGGCTGGAACAGAGGTGTGTTTAGGCAAAATATTTCATTTAATGTTTTATATTAAACGGACCAAGTCTGAGACAAACGTGCACTTTATCATTTAACTCTAGTAACCAATATATGTTGCCTCTGGCCTTTTTTTTTAAAATTTTATTCATTTTTTTTTGTGGTCGTCGGGGTCACGGGCCCATTAGGCTACTAGCACCTTACACACTCTGTCTCCCTCCTGTTACCTCTTCAGTTGTTCTTCTCCCATTTTTGTGCCAACATTAAAGCTCCACAGCACCAAGAGATGTTTTGTTTATTGGGAAATCAAGTTGTTTATATTGCAGAAAAGATCATATTTTAGTAAATTATGATTTTACATGTAGTTCAGAAAATAGAAGTATGTGTGTTGACTAGGTCTCTATGGAGTTTGCTTCATTCACATGCAAATGGAAAATATACACTTTTGAAACACATTAAAAATGTGTGAGGACGGAAGGTGAGGCGTGTGCAGAGCAGCTGGTGTAGCCTGAAACAATCATTAAATAGGAAGGGTATCTGTTCAGTAAGACTGATGACTAAAACATTCTTCAGAAACGTATCTGGCATGAATTAAGAACCATTAATGAAAACATATTTCAAATTGACTTGCCACGTCATTAAATCAGCTAATTGGATTTAACGATTTAATAACTTTTTCCTTGACTTGTCTGATTGCAAACTTATTAATAATTTTGTTTTATTATGTACCCGATACATCCATTCTCACTCTGATGCTCAGAAAGCCTTGTCATCATGAAACAGGTTTTCCACTTGGGATAGAGAACTCTTCTCTGCAAAGTTATTTTGTTTGTACAATAATATGGGAAGACGAGTCTTCTGTACTAAATTAGTTCTTATTAATTAGATTACATTTATACATTTTATGGTCCCTACCAGTGGATGATCTTTTTCATTCATCCACTTAAGTTGGTGGTTGTTTTTCGTAACACTGTTGTGTTATTTTTCACAAACTTCACCACTAACACAAAAAATTTTCGTTATCTGAATGGTCCTGGTGTAGTATTATTTAATGGGGACATATTATGCAAAACTCACTTTAGTTATAATAGGTCTGTGGGCTACAAAACATCACTCTCACATAAAGAGATTCACCAGCTTTATTCTTTACAGTTTTAGGCCAATTGGACGGTGGGCCCAGTGTGACGTAACACTGGGCCAATTTGCATGGAACTGCCCCTCATCTATCGAGACCCCAACCACTAGACTAGTTGAAGATCCGCCATTTTGTCTGCTAGTTTTACAAGCACGGATAATCCGAGTGCTGTGGCTACAGGCAGAGGCACACATGAAGTGTTGTGTTGCTGCATAGAACAGCATGAATACCTACACTTTCTCACAGACAGAGAAAACCAAAGGACTGCGTGACGCCATGTCATATTTGATGGCCATGTCCCAGCACCAATCTGTTTCGTTCCACCTTAAAATGTTCCACCGTAAATACTTAAGGTGGAACTTTGTAAGGTGGAACAAAACCAAAGACGAGCTGTGAATAAGGAGCTAACTTCAGTGTCGTGGAGGATCTGTACTTACTGTCCGTGGTAATTTGGCAGATGAGGGAGATGGAAGTACTTTCAAAGAATGACTTTTGTGTTTCTATCGCAGTTAAGTATGAACTAGCTTGTTAGTTTCGTTAAGCATGGGATGGGTGGGGCGTGGCAAGCAACAGCTTTTTTGCATGAAAGGGACAGAGATCTGAAACGGGCAGTTTTGAAAGGGACTGAAACTGTCAATAATAAAGCTGGTGAGATCTCCTTATGTGAGTGATTTTGTGCAAAGAACGTCATGAACAACATCATGTCTACTACCAGCTTTAAATGTGAGTCTGGGTTTACTAGTATGAGAGACATGTTCTTTGTAGACCACAAAGCACCCATGTATGTCATTTTGGAAAAGAACTTCTGCCAAAAGTCTTAAATATTAATGGCAGACTTAAGAAAGACCAGGTCAGTATTACCTGCAAATGTCTCCAGACAAACAGCTCTGGAACGGATGGGTCAATAACAACCTGAGGATTTTTTTTTCTGATAGGGAGTAAAAGTTGTTCCATCAACATTCTGAATCATTCCACACCCTACAGACTTCAACCAACAACCACAACTGGCTCTAATTAACTTAATACACAGTTGGATTGGACTATTTTCCCCACATTGAGATGTTTGTGTAATAAAAGCAAATGAAAACCATGGACATTGTTCACTAAATTATTTTTTCTAGAAGTAAGTCTAAAAACGATCACATTACTGGCCATTATGAGACTCGGCAAAGAAGTTTGTGTTTCAGCTGTGAATGTCGAACCCTGTGCAAGTCTATAATTTCATGAATAACATGAATCACACAAACTCCACAGATGTGACCGTGTTCATTATGCTGACATTTGCCAGACGTCATGAATCAGTCGGAATGGAGATTAAGCTGTTACGATAAAACGTTACAACAGAGCTTCTCATCGGGCATCAAGATTACTCTTACTCTTTCTGAGCATTTTGGGACAAACATAGGATTTAGACCAGCAAAGACTAAAAGACTTGCTTAAAAGAAACAAAACCAGATGTCTGCCCATCTTTCCCATCTGCAGAACAGTCACTTATGAATAGATTTTCCAGTTTGTACTTAATTTTGCATGCCTTAATTTGAACTGTCCTGTATACTGCCCTCATCACGTTGTTGAGGACACATATGTTATTCTTGCTGATGCCAAGGAGAGTTTGGTGTGATTTTTAAAATTTAAAATTTTTTTTTATTCTATCCTTGGAGCTGTTATAGTTCACAAGACCCTATCATCATCTGGAACATCATCTGCTTTTATCTTTTCTGTGGCCTGTGGCTGACTTGTTTCTCATAATGACTCATAAGGAGTGTGGAACTGGATGGTACAAACCCAGCAGAGAACATCCTCTTTTTAATGACTGACTCAGAGATTGCTGCCACGTGGTCTAAGACCATCCCAAAGAAAACAAGCTAGCACAAGTCAAATTTGTCAGTATATGAACCACTGAGCTTGTTTCAAAATCTAGACTCTTCTTTGGTAGCATAAATTACATTCTGTAGTCATTAGTGTACCTAATTAGTGTACCGCACCCACTTTGGGTTAAATTAATACATTTACATTTACGGCATTTAGCTGACGCTCTTATCCAGAGCGACGTACATCAGTGCTTAAGAATTCCGCAACTG
>JBBPDC010145611.1:0-22986 GCA_037974485.1 Hemigrammopetersius urotaenia
TCAAGTGACTCAAGTGATTCGCAGATCCGGATCACTTTACTGAGTGACTCAGAGGGAGTCGGATCCGAAAAAGGATCTGAGTATCCCAGCTCTACTGGCCAACTACTTTTCACCAGTTCAACATGGGGTTCCTGTTCGATTATTTCTTTCCTTGGCAAGGAAAATCTGCGATCCATAGCTACATTGACAAAAGTGACGTTAGGATTCCATTTTTCCATCTCCATTGCTAGTGATTGTCACGTCTCCCAGAGTTTCCCCAAAGAACACATGACTGCAGGTGGGCTTCCATGACTTTAGATTGACTTTTATTCTTGAACAAAACTGGAACATAAATGGCTCGTGGGCCAAAACTCTAGTTCTCTTAAATAAAAGGCAAACAAGGTAACAAAAGCAAAGACTATTGCAACTAGTGCGGATACAAATAAGAAGAAGGTAATTAGACATATTCTCGACGGTGGACCGACACTGAGGTCCACATAAATACAACTTAAATAGTCAAGGCACTTAACCCTGAGTAACCCCTACAGCTGACACCAATTCTTTACCAGGGGTACTCAGGGTGTCAAAATAAAAGACACACACAACATAAGCAAAACACACACAACCCCAGGACGCCCTCTAGCGGCCGTCCCTGAACATAACCACCCAGAGGTGTAACAGTGATGGTGTTTCTTGGATTGCCAAGGCTAATTCTGTCAGTTTCCGCAGATCAACTAAAATGTTCCACAAAAGTCACACGCAAGCCGTGCCAACCCTAGTTTTATTTGTATTCACAACATGCAATATTATTTTATCATTAAAATAAATCAGCTAGGGGAAATTGAGATTATGGCCATGATTATTGAGATTATGGCCATGATTATAAAGCAATATATATATGAATAGTGTTGACCGATTGAATGGGATATTCTGAAACTGGGAAAGCAAAATTTGAAAGGTGTATTAATAAATAAATGACTCTGTTGTTTGTTTTTAGAGGATGTAAAATTTCCTGAAATTATGGTTTCTCTTCTTTTGTTAGTGTTTTTCATTTATGCGTTTATCATCTTTACATATGAGCACAAATAAATTGTGTGTGTGCATAGCTTTGTGATATATAAGCTTTCTGATATGTGACTAAAATGCCAGCAGTCATTGTTCGTTTCTCTCTTAAGGGCTGATTCGTCTGCAAGAGCTGATCAAGGCTCCCTCCAGATACAACATTCGTCTGAAGATCCGCCAGCTGCCTGCAGAGACGAAGGATGCCAAACCACTTCTTAAGGACATGAAAAAAGCAAAGGAGTTTCATGTCATCTTTGACTGTGGACATGAGATGGCTGCTTGGATACTCAAACAGGTTTATCCAATCCATCTAATATTCCGCTATGCTCGCACTCTCTCTCTGTATCTCAAAATAAACCTTATTCTTGAAAAATGTAAAATGACACCAAATTGACACCAAATTACCACTGCTGAGATTTTTCAAAGCTGTAAACAAATGGAGCAAACATACTCATTACTTTGGCTAAAGCTCAATAATGTTAAGAAACTTAAATTACCTAAACTACCTTTTCATTACTAAATTACCATATCCTTATTGTATACATAATCAGCCATAACATAAATAACACCTGCCATCGGGGCACCAAAACAGCTCTGATCATTTGTGACATGGACTTCATAACACTCCTGAGGGTGTGATGAGGTATCTGGCATCAACACTGGCACCAACATGTCCCCTCAATTTTAAAAATGCTTCTGACGTCCCTGTGTCAAAGTGAACATTTTATTAAAAATGTATAAAAAAGGCTAAACGCTGTAACACTAGGTATGACAGAAAGATGTCAGAACACATAGTGCATCTCAGCTTTCGGTGTATGGGGCTGTATATCTGCAAACTGGTCAAAGTGACTATGCTATCCCCCACCACCACTAAAATAGCTATTATGGGAATGCAAACATCAGAACTGGAGCAATGGAAGAAATTCTGGTCTGATGAATCGTATTTTCTTCTACGGCCCGGTGCAAGGGCTTTGCTTACCTGGACAAGAGATGCACTGTGGGATGTAGGCAAGCCAGCGGAGGTAGTGTGATGCTTTAGGCAATGAGACAACAATGCTCCTCAGTGTTACCATACTGTGCAATGGTAGAAATGAGGGCATTAACAATTACATATGTTTTCAAATCGACTTATGCATCAACAAAGTCGAAGTCAAGTCGACTAGTCGTTTGATGACGCCATCAAAAAGACAGCGGAGGAACACAGGTGTCCAATGTTGAGCAGCTTTTATTAAAGTTCTCTGTAACATTACAGTCAACATGACAACTAAACAAAACAAAGGCTAACGCCTTGAATTATCTGGTAAATTTAAGTGTACAACAGAAAGTGGGAACAGCTTAAGCCACACAGCCACTCAGCATCCTCTGGACTGGACTACTCTCTGCAGAGCGTTAGCCATGTTAGCTTACAGGTGCCATTTCAGATGGTCGTGCAGAGTGAAGTATCTCCACACATGTGTGTCTGTTTTCTCTGCTGCCATGTCTCTCTTCTTGTTGTGGTCTTGTGTTTAGATTCCCCTCGTGCCAATGTTATCGACCTTTTTATGACGGGACTATTAATTGGTTAAACCAAGGAACGTGTGTCAGCGTTAGCCAATCAGAGGCAGATATTGCATTGTGTAAACAAGCAAGTGCACAGAGAGAGGAAAAAAACACGACTAGTTGACTTCTCTCAGGGGTTCCTGGTTGCCCTCTGCTTCACTTGGTGAATGGGTTAAATGCAGGAAAATTAGGAAAATTTTTGTGATGTTCACATTGTGTGCGTAGTGTGAAAAGTATGACAGACGGTTGACTTTCACTTTACTTCATATCCATTACTCAGCATAAATGTTATGTTAAACTATCAGAGCCATGCAGGCATTAAACCTAAATTAAACTGAAAGCTATACAGATCTTAAGGTTTTGTCATTTCTCCTGTGGAACTCACCATGTCGCCTCCCACCAGGTTTGTTTCTGGCTGGCCCCTTGCCAGCCATGGCGAACTGGGTGAGTCCCACTGGACGCTTTTCATTGTCCCTAAAAATGATTGTTCCAGGTGACATTTTAATTTATTTAAATAAATAAAAAATCAACTGTTTCATTGAATAAGTTATTTTTCCTTTATCACCACCAATGCACTGTAGTTTGCTTGATATTTCCTGGAATGCACAATAAAATGTTTTTTGAAAAATGTTTTTTGAAAATTATCCTATTAGGAATAGGAACATTGTAATTTTGACATGTTCAAATGTTATTGGCCAGACATTCTGTGCTATGTTAAAAAATTGTGTTTGTGAATTCCCTTATCAGTTCCTGATCAACAGGATTTCAGAACTAACATGATCAGCAGAATCAATAAAGACACCAGTAGCAACAAAATCCTATCTGAACATTGTTGCAGACCATCATGGCAATGGTCTTCCTCAATGTCAGTGCTCTCTTTCAGAAAGATTCTGTTGAAAACAAACTGATTTCAGGAACATGACAAGGACTTTAAGTTGTTGTCCCCAAGCCCTGCTACCCAGATCTCAAATCCTTAGATCTCAGTCTGTCCCAGCTGACTCCAAAAATATAGTTCTTTTGATTGGTGTGATCACTAACCGTGCTCTGAACTATGCCCCTCCTCAACTTACACAATATTAAGCAGGTAGTTTTGGCTGATGGGTGTAGGTATAACTTGAAATGACAGAACTATTATGTATACACTTTATTTTATACTGTTGCTTTCCATGTGTCCTTATTCATAACTGCTTGGACAAATAGTGACATTGATAACATTGACTTTACTGTTTCAATACTTTTGCATTGCCTTTTGCTATTTCCAAGAACACAGTCAGATTCTGACTATATATTAGCACTATAAGAAAATGTGAATGTAATTAAAACAAATGTAGCTTAGAAGGCTTAAAGTTTTAAGATAAATAAATTTATTCTTTGTTGAATACTGACACATCGGTACAAAACAGGCTCACCAGTGAGGGAGACAAAATCCTTTTTTCCTAGCAGGATCTCCTACATACAATGTACTATACTTCTCCTAGGCTGGGAGATTGTGTTTAAATTGTTTTTGGGTGAAGTGGATCTGTTTATTGTGTTTTTTTATATTATGTTCTATTCTACAGGCTTTATCTATGGGGATGATGACAGAGTACTATCACTACATATTTACAACACTGGTAAGACGCTATTCACACATACACATACAGGCCCATGCATACGCGCGCACACACACACACACACACACACATTTGACAAATTGACTAATATACTATGTATTGTCTGATAAGAGACTGAGGCGCTAATTAAATGTAAATATCAGCACTCAAGGACCAGGACACTACAGGCTTAAGTCTTAAGTCTTGAGTCCTTCAGCAAATTTAATGCCAACACAGAACAAAAAAATGATGGTAATAATACAGTAGACTTTTTAATAGAAGATTGTCGGTAGTGTATAGAAGTATGCACAGTTAACATCAGGGTTTTCTGTTTTTGTATGTTTTACCTTCCAAAATGCTAAATCCAAGGTACAACCATGACAGACACAATACATTGTTCCCAGGGCTTTTTGGTAATAGACATAGACTGGGTCATTTAATGTCCAGGAGTTTATATTGTTTTGTAGAAAAGTAGTAGTGGAATGAACATGCTGATATTTAATCATTAACATTAGTAAATATGTTTTGCTGTCTGCATATGTGTCTCCATTGTGCATTCTTTTTTACATGTGATAAACAGGTTAAACAGCGTCAAACAAGGGAGAAGGCTAACAAAAGGAACAATGCTGAAACAGTAATTGTAACCAAAACTATTGTGTCGGGTCCTTGAATTTGAGGAAACTGGGCCTGAAAAGTCCTTGAAAAAGTCTCGCTTAAGAAAGTGTGGGAAGTTGAGAACAGTAACACAAAGCCTGTTGCAAAAAAGTATATGAATTTGAAAGTACTTTATAGTGGAAAATGATGGAAAGTCTCTGGTTGCTAGGGGAAATTAATAAACATAACTGACTAGCAGCTGCTTATCCTGGCAAGCAATACAAACCAAGAGTCACTTCTGTGATGTTTAACTTATTGAAATAAATCATTATGGCATGTAATCTGTGTGCTTTCATGCAATGACAGTTAGTCTTACTAACTGAATATAAAACAACCACTACTTTGAATTAAATTACTACTTTGAATCAGACAACAAATAATATAATAATAACAAATAATGCTGAATGCTAGTTTCCAGCTTGTTTTGGCAAACACACATTTTCATACTTATACTGAAATAAACTAAGAAAAGCATATTAAGCAAATTTGGCATGCCTCTTACAGAAAACTCATGAAGAGAAAAATAAGCCTTCATTCCAAAGCCCACGTGGTGTAACAAAAGCAAAATTATATGGAATAAATTAATCCATTTGATCATTCATAATTTCTGCCTGAATGATAGTGCTTTATATAAAGTTCAGCATATACACATACTTTTTTTTATAGAACACATATGCCTGTGCTCAGATTAGAACATTAGAACTTAAAAAGCTTTTACACTCTAGAGAAGAAGCGGAAAACCAGTTATTTTCGGATGAAGGCTACTCCAAAATGTACACAATGTATACGAGCAACTTCTACACATGGCTAGTGGAATGTACAGTAAAATATAAACTATGCTATTTCACAAGTGTAGCAGATTCAGTGCGTTACATTACATTATGTAAACCATTGAAGAGAAGCCTTTATAATATACAGTGCTATTAAAGATCTACCTTGTCTGCAGTCTAGACATAGTCTTGTACAGTGACAGCACGAGCATGATTGCTGTCTACTTTAGCACATACAAAAAACAAAAATGAATATGCTAGATACTTGATACTTAACTGTAGCTTGTTTGGGCAGATTCTGACAGACAGCAGGCCTGCATCTTTATCTTAGCCTGTGGTTGCAGATGTGATTAACAGCTAATCAACCTTGAATTAGTACCCTCCACAATTATTCGCACCCCTGAAAAAATAATAAATTCTTTTTTTAGTGATCACCACACTGAAAAAAGGAGAAAATGTATTAAAGTGGGGAAAAGCTATGTTAAGAAATATGTTTTACATGAAATAACGTGTGCCACAAAATATTGACACTCCTGCTGTTAATAGTCCGCCAATAGCAAAAGGGGGTTAAGATAGCACTTAATCTTCTCCTATAACATTTCACAAGGTTGCAGGATACAGGAAAAGAGATCATCCAATGTCCTGCATCCTATTTTATGCACTCCCTTCTTCAGCTCACTCCACAGTTTTTCTATGGGATTCAGGTCTGAGAACTGAGATGACTTTTGATGAAGGTTGATTGTGCGTGTGCTGAATTATTTCTGTGTTAATTTGGCAATATGTTTTGACAAACTGTTTTCAGTCTTTTGGCAGAAGCCACAAAATATTTATTAAAATGTCTTGCTATTTCAAAGACTTAATGCACCCCAACAAGTTTCCCAGGACCATTGGAAGAGAAACAGGCCCACAGCTAACAGATCGTTGACCATACTTAACACTGGCATGAGGTGCTTTTCCGCATATTTATCTATTGTTTTACGTGAGACTCACCTGGAGTGTTTGTTGCCATAAAATCTCAATCTTGGTTTCATCTGATTAAAGCGCATGGTTCCAGTTAAAGTCCCAGTAGCATTTAGCAAAATATGTACTTTGCATATGTAGCGTTCCAGAAGATGAACCCAAGTGCAGATAGGAATAAAGTCTGATAGTTTAATCAGATAAATACCACAAAAACACAGCACAAACAAACAAAGTCCGGCAGGCAAAAAGCGTAATCCAAAGTCCATGCAAAAAGGTCAAAAAGGCAAGAAGTCCGAATAAATGATTAACAGGTACATAAAGGCTTGGTAACTAGCAGGCTAGAATACTTCGCACTGGTTGTGAGGTCAGTTGTCCTTATATAGTCCCAGGACCTAATATTCAGGTGATCCTGATCTCCACCTGGAGCTGTGATTATCAGGGGGCTGATTGGGAACACCTGGTTGATCCCTTACGTCCGAACAAGTCCTTACAGTATATTTGTGGGACAGAAAAGGCTTTATCCTGGTATAGCCTCCAAACAACCTGTTGGGTTGCAAAAAGGGTCTAATGGCTAATTTTTTTTTATCCCCTTACCATCCTCCTCACTGTATGTTGTGTCAAGATAAATTTGGGTCTTGATCCAACCTTGTTAGTCACAGTTCCAGATGTTTTAAAATTTTTAATAATTTCTCTGAAAATGGATATGGGTAAGTTTAGATGAGTAGCTATTTTCCTGACATATGAAGATCAACACACATCAACTTTACTTGAATGACATGTTCTCTTGTTTTTCTAATTTTTAAGACTAGCTAAGAGAAATGGGCCTCGGTGTCACATCATATTTATACCCTAGAGATACAGGAAATCATGGATTACTTATGAAAAGTTCCTAGTAAAAAAAATACTTTAAGGCTTTATACACATGTTTATCAGGGGTGCCAATAATTGTGGAGGGTGCTCAAGGTTAATCTGGCAAAAAGTAAAAGCTTTGTATTTCATGGCTCTATTCAGAACTCAAAAAGGCTACAACAGAACACCCAAAATTGCGTTATTTTGAAAACACAATCTTTTTTCCCTTTTCTTCTCCTGAATTGGCCATGATTTATTTTTTACTTTGTTCTTTTAGTTTATGTAGTTTGTTTATATTCTCAAGTTGTTTTTTTAAGATAGCATTCTGCAAAATCTAATGTACACAAAATCTTACACCTTTCTTTGATTCATTTGATCAGTCAAAATGAGGAGAGAAATTGTCATGGTGTCTGAAGGGAAGAGACACAGCAGCGAGCAACAAGCATTCAGAGAGGCAGTTTATTTTTAACTGAAAAGCACAAAGTGCAACACAAAACAGTCCACTAGCTTGAGGGACAACCACCCAGGAGTTTCTCCACTCCTCGGTTAATCCCCAGCTCCTGTGACTTTAGAGGATCCCATACAGACCTCTCTGTTCAGACCAGGATCTCTTGAACAGTTCTCTGATTAGTGGAAAGTCCCTCCGTGCTGCCACTGACTGTTGTGGAGCCGGAAGAACGTCAGGGGGAACACCCCTTCCAGGCCAGCCTGGAAACTGGAACGCTCAGAGCAGGAACTCTACTGGCAGCCAGCCTTAACTAAATTTAAAGGCTGCCTCTAACGGCAGCCACCCACAGACGTCACAGTAATGTTTGATTATGTATCCAGTAATGAAGCCTGTGTACACCAATTGTAATTGCCAACCTCAGCTTTGCTTTCTAATGTGTTAAGTAAATTCAACTGGACTTATTTATGTAGTTTCTGACATTATACTATTTTGTTTTCTATAAAATGCAGGCTTTGAGATAGCCCATATTTCTCTTGTAGCTATGCGATACAATTGAAGAAAACATTATCATACAATGCCTCAAACTATATCAGCAAATCTGGTTTGCTTCTTATCTCCAGTGTAAAACTAAAGAAGAAACCCCAAACATGCCTTTGTAAGTTGTGTTTGCCAAATAAATCAGTAATATAGCAACATCGGCTGTGATGATTTCAGCTGTGACTCAAATGTTATTTCAGGACCTGTTTGCACTGGACATGGAGCCATATCAGTACAGTGGTGTGAACATGACCGGCTTTCGGATCCTGAACACTGAAAGTGCTCAGGTGTCCTCTATTGTGGAGAAATGGTCCATGGAGAGACTGCAGGCACCTCCTAAGCCAGACTCAGGACTGCTAGATGGATTCATGACGGTGAGTGAGTGAGAACATAAATACAGTGTATGTGTAGTGCTACTTTATATTATAGGTGTAGCGCCATTAACTGGACTATCAGGTTTGAGAGTGCTACCCTGCGCTCTTTCTAATGACTATTTAAAGTAAAGTATTAAAACATTAAACTAAATGTATACCACAAATAATATTTTCAACCAATAAATGAATAAACAACAAATAATTATGGTTTATAATTAAGGTAAACAATAACTGAACTCTATTCAACTTAAACAGGCACATTTTAGAATGAAAAAACCCCTCAAAAAACAGTGTATATAGATGTAGGCCTGTTTGTGGCTCAGATGCATTGCAGCTTTCAAACAGCTGCTTCACTATAAACAAAAAAGAAAAACAAATGTTTATTCACACAGCTGACATCAGCCGTGTGAGTAAACATTTGTTTTTCTTTTTTTGTTTACACACCTCCGTGTAATATCTGTATCATCCACAGTGTCTGTTGAATCCACCCAGAAGTCCATATAATAGCCCATACTAAACAGTGTAGGGAAGTTCATTTCTTTTAGGAAAATGTATATCCACCCGTATCCGGGTAAAATGTCTAGTTGTCATTCAGCCAGTAGTTAGGTGCCTCTTTCTATTTGACTACTTTCTATTTGACTCATCAACATATTCAAGATATTCTCATCTCCCTCATGGTGGTTACAAATAAATGGTATCTGGGTGGTGGTAGCCTAGTGGTAGGATATTTGCCTCTGGACCAAGAGGTCATACTTGCCTCTGGACCAAGAGGTCATGGGTTCAAATCCTACCTTCAGCACCACCACTGGGTTCCTGAGCAAGACCCTTAACCCCAAGTTGCTCCAGGGAGAGACTGCCCCCTGTAGTTAAGGAATGGAAGTCACTTTGGATAAAAGCGTCTGATAAATGCCGTAAATGTAAATGTAACTCAAACAAAAGAGATCGGAACCTTAAATACGTGACCTGCACATATAAAACTCTGTGTCACACACACCAGTCACATGATACGCATGGGGCACTGGAAATGACACATGTGACTCTGTATATAAACAAGGAAGTGGTAAGCAACTAGTTTTCAGACATTGAGTCCGTCCCCTCCTCAACTCACCTCGTCTCTGGTACCAGCTGGTTCCCTCTCTCTGTTCTGGTTCCCTCTCTCTGTTCATATGCACTGTGTGTGAGAATGTAGGTTCCTGGTGGGAATCTCTACTCTCTGCTGAGAGCGTTGTCATGACAAACGGCATGGTTTACTGACTCTCTTGTGCTCCATTTGTGCCTGGGTTCAACAGTTGACCATGTTCGTGTCAGAACGTCTGAGCTGTGTGAGACCTCTGTGTTGTGTGAGACCATGGCTTGACAGGCAGCCAAGATCGAGAGAATCAGGAGTCAGCTGCCGAGTCACAGGCTCCACAAGCAGTGGTCCAGTCCTCTCTCTCCTCCACCTCTCATGAACCCAAGATAGCATTACCTGAAAATGGAACCGTGTAGACTGCAAGTGCAAGGCCTTTCTCAGTAATAGTCTCATTTGAGTTTCAGCCTACCTGCTACCCCTCAGACCAGTAGCTAGGCCTGTAGTTAGGAACTTTGACCACTGCACGCTGTGATGATTTGTTAACTGAAACCCCTGCACTAATGCGGAACTCCAGATATCCTGCCAATATATGCATTTTCATACATTCATGTGCTAAATTATTATTATGTGTCATAAATATTAGCATTAATTCCGTCACATTCGCATAAAAAAATAACTATAAATGTTTTGGGACTGTTCTGAGGGAAATGGTTAAATACCGCTGTACTGAGAGGCAGGAGGTTTGAAAGTAGCCAATCTGAGAATGCTATTTATTTATCCTTGCTGCTAATTGGCAGCTGCCCTTTGACACAGTAGCAGTCAAGAATTTCTCCTGAGGAACATCTTGAGTGTTCTCGTGTTTTTCCATTTTGTAATTATTATTACTGTAAATGAAATTAATCTATTACTGTATTTTTCTACTTGTACCAGAGATGGGGACTCGAGTCGCACTTAAGTCGCACAAACAAAGACTTGTGACTTGACTTTAGACTTGCCCTCAATGACTTGAGACTTTACTCAGACTTGGGTGCTGTGACTCGTGAGTCATAACTTATAATCAATGTTCATTTCATGGAATTATTTATTTATATCTCGCACTCTTTCCAACGACCTGAAAAACCGTTCACCTCGCCCCGGTGTCCCATTACTTTTGTCCAAGGTGAAAGCTTTTCAGCTAATAGCGGTTTTCTAGGGGTCGTTGGAAAGGTCTCACTGTGAAGTTTCACATTTAGAGTGCGAGATATATTTTTCATATTTAACATTTCTGAGATAATTTAAGGCAAATCTTCCATGTTGGTGAGGGCATATCACAGCACGCAGTTAAGCCCCCTGCTAAGCAACAGCCAGTTATAATCACAGGGTGTAGCCAATCTTGTAAATGTGTAGAGCTCAACATTTACAGCTCAAAAATCCCACATTTAGAGTCACCATTTGTAAACGTTGCCACTCAAAGACTTGAGACTTGACTTGGACTTGAGCACAAAGACTTGAGACTTGACTTGGACTTGGTAAAAATGACTTGTGAACTCTATGATCTCTATGGCTGATACTAAAGAAAATGACATTGCATAACAAAGAAAACGCCTGTGCATGAATTACAGTACAGCCTATACAAGGGTAACGTCCGTATTTTACATTCTAGCACTGTGGGAGTTCAGCGAAAACAAATATGGGTTTACCTTTACATTTTCTCTCAGGGTAATGTACTAAGCTGAGTTTAAAATGAAATTGAAGTGTTTTGAGAGCATATTTGGTGGCATATTTAGGGTTTACACCCCATGAAACGCAGGGGTTTACTGTATCTCTGTGGATGATAAGGAGAAGTTTGCGATTTTCTTATTCCCAGGAGGTTCAAAAGTTCTCTCAAAATCTCTACCTGCAAGAATTCATTCAGATCAAGGTAGAGAATGAATAAAAAACTTTTGCCAACACATGAGCTTTTTGGCTTTTCGTTGGGAAAGCTTAAGCAAACCTCATAAAATGATCAGTAACAACAAGCACATTGCTGACACCTTTTAAATCTGGTTCCATAGAAAAACAATCCATGCAAACAAGATCTGTGGGTCCACTGCTCAAAATGTGGTGTAATGAAGCCATTCTTTTCCCATTTTTTCTGAGATACTCTTCTATATCTGAAGATTCGAGATTCAAGATTCTTTATTTGTCACATGCATAGTAGTACTTATCTCCTTAGTTGTACCTGTATAAGTAAGTAGAAATAAGTCTAAATGTAAATTTTAAAATGTAAACACAATCTTTAAACAAGGAGCACCCTGATTAGGATAAACATGCAAGCTATATGCTAAATTTTGAGGTTTAATATGTAATTATATAAATGTAGCAGCAGTGTGTACAATGTGCAATGGAATATTAAAGTGCATTGTGCCATACTAGCACAGCAATGTAAAAATGATGTAAGTAATGTAAACAGGAAAGACAGTGTAATATAAGCATTAGTGTAGCAGCATGTATAGTGTAGCAGCGTGTGATGAAATGAAGCAGATATGGTATGAAGGATTACAGTTCTTAAATATGGAAATTACTATGTTATGAGGCCCTTGTGGTAGTTATATGATGCTATGGGGGGTGGGGTCATGTTCTGATTAAACTGCTATGGGGGGAGTGGGGGCATGTTCTGGTTCAGGACTTGGATGGCCTGAGGATAGAAGCTTCTCTTGAGGCCCTGATGGTGTGGAACCTTCGGCCTGATTGCAGAAGTTAAAACAGTCTGTTACTGGGGTGGGACGAGTCCTTTAATGTCCGCGAAAGCCTTGTCTGGGAAGGAAGGAAGAGATACACTTGCTGAACTGCATTTTCTGGGGATTTATTGAGGCCAAAAATACTACAAAAGAAGGTGAGGGTAAACAGGAGAAGAGGACAATGACCGGGGAGAAGGGAAAGTATGCTCGAGAGAAGTCAGAAGCAGAAAGCCCTAACATAAATACAGAAGGAGCTAAGGTGAGGATCAATGGAAAACAAGGAATAACTGAGGTGATTTGGTGCAGGTGTGAGGGGAGATAATGTGGAGAGGAGAGTTGAGATGTAAGAGTAGGGGGAAGTCCTTTGTTCAACAGCGACCCCTGTGCTCGCAGGCAGGAACTGGGACAGTACCCCCTTCAAAAAGTGCAACTCTGGGGTGCCAAAGCAGAACTCCCAGCCCCTTAACCAACACAACGGGGGGGGGGGGGGGGAACACCCAGGACGCCCACGGCGGAGGAGGTGGAGCAGGCATGCTCCTCTGTGCAGTAGTTGAAGCAGATGTCACGACGGGTGCAGGAGTTCGGGCGACTGGTGCGGAGGCCAGCGCTGGAGTCTGGACTGCCGGTGCTGAGGCCGGCACTGGAGTCGAGGAGGTTGGTGCGGAGGCTGGCGCTGGAGACTGGCCAGCCGGTGCGGAGACCGGCCCTGGAGTCTGGCCAGCCGGTGCGGAGACCGGCCCTGGAGTCTGGACAGCCGAGACTTACAGAGAAAGCTGAGCAGCAGGCTGGGACCCTGGAAAGAGCTGAGCATCTGAGATGAAGCTCTATGTGGAGGCTGAGCTGACTCGTACCCTCCAGCGTCACGGGAAGCAGGATACGGGCAAGCTTGTCCTTCAGTCGGGGAGCTAACATGTCATGGTACGTGGCGCTGCGTCACTCCACAAACCCCGGGCCTTCAGGATACGGAACTCCTCCATTTTTTATCCAAAGCGACTTCCACTCTCTAACTACAGGGGGCAGTCTCTCCCTGGAGCAACTTGGGGTTAAGGGTCTTGCTCAGGGACCCAGTGGTGGTGCTGAAGGTAGGATTCGAGCCCATGACCTCTTGGTCTGGAGGCAAGTATCCTACCGACTGAGCTACCTCCACCCCCGTACCTCCATACCGTTTAATCTGATCAGGTATGTTCAAACATATACATATTTGTGCATTGGTTATTCAATAACATGTTATACTGTGGGGCTGTATAACATGGACCAAAAATACACATCATTTTGTGACTGAATGGCCTTCTCTCCATAAGGGATCAAGCAATGGAGAGCCATTTCTTGACACAATGTGGATGTACACATTAGCACATGTATACATATGCAAACAAATATACATGTGTAGACAAGGACATATTTTCTCAACACCAGCACGCTGACCAGCTTAATACAATCTGGCTGTGTTCACACACACAACATCCAGCCTCTAAAGACAGTTAATTCTGGAGCCAAGGTCTCCACATGATTCTAGTAGTAATGGCCATTTATTCTCTCTATTGTCTGCTTATTCATACTCTAAAAGGAGTCTGCCAAAACCATGAAGGCTTTTCAGAGAGTGAGAGAGAAAGGGTATCTTCAGTGTACCTTCCTAAGAAGAGTGTGGGATAAGGTGATGTTAGAGCTGGAGAGCATGCCTGCAGTGGTCAGGTTATGGTCTCGTTTTTCTAATTCAGTTAGTGTGCTTTCACAAGCCATATCCATAAAGCATACACAGTCCCAAGAGGGAGACATGCTTTGTACTATCTTCTCAGAAGTGCTGGGTATGTTCAGAAATTCGTAACCGTTGGTGGAAAAAACTTCTGAAAGAAGACTTTACACAGCAAAAGGTTTCTAAGGAACAGACATGCAAAAAGGATGAATATTGTTCTGTGGAGCCAACTAAGGTGAATTAGGATCTTAGAGATGATGTTAGAATTATCTGTATATTATTATATACAGATAGTGGTGGTGATGGCCTAGTGATGATGGCCTAGTGGTAGGATATTTGCCTCTGGACCAAGAGGTCATGGGTTCAAATCCGCACTGGGTCCCTGAGCAAGACCCTTAACCCCAATTTGCTCCAGGGAGACTGCCCCCTGTAGGTAGGGAATGGAAGTCCCTTTGGATAAAAGCGTCTGATAAATGCTGTAAATGTTGTTAGTAAACAAATACTCTATCATTATGGTTTTCTATCACTTTGGTTTTATTAACGGTTTGGTTTCTTTTGCTTTGGTTTCTTTTGCAATACATTAAGATACTACTGAAATATTTTTGGGGTGTTTGTAGTCTACATGTAATGTGAATCCATACATAGTACATACAAAGTAGTGGCATATTAGTTTATCTGTGATGCACTGAACAGAGCGGAGCAGAGTGTGTGTGAGTGGCTGTGGAGGGTGAGGAGTTGCTTTAAGTATGAGACATTGCAGACATTGGAAGGTGAACAGGGAGAATATGTAGGGGATCTGGGCAGAAAACAAGAAGCCAGTGAAGTGAGCGGACCACGGGGGTGATGTGCTTGTGTTTCCTCACTGTCATCAGGATCCTGGCAGCGCTGTTCTGGACATACTGCAGTTTTTGTATGTTCTTGTCAGGAATCCCGATAAGAAGCGCATTACAATAGTCCAGTCTGGAGGAGATAACGGCATTATTTTGCATCAGAGAGGGAGAGTGTGGGCAGGAGTTTAGCAGTGTTTCTGAGGTGGAAGAAGGAGGTTTTGCAAATGTGCTTTATATGGCTTCCAGAGGTGAGTTGAGGATACAAAATAACACCAAGATTGGGAAAGAGATGAGGATTTTTTTTTGCTGAATTTGGTGTGGGGTGCAAATTTGAATTACTTCTGTTTTTGAATTGTTTAGATGAAGGAAGTTTTGCTCCATCCATGTCTTTATCTCCTCCAGACAGGCGGTGAGTGTGGAAAGAGAGGATGGTGAAGATGTTGAAGGGGCTGAAAATAAAGCTGATGAGGTGGGTGGGGCCTCAGACACATTGCTACCCAGTTTCAGGTAGAGCAGGGTATCATCGGCATAGCAGCGGAATGAGACCTCATAGCTGCTGATGTGCCCAGGGCAGGCCCTCCTTCAAGGTTATCCCTCATAGCGCCCCCCCAAAAATACTTGGGGAAAAGTCCTGGGCCCCCCCCCCCCAAAAGACATTCCCCGCTGTGTCAGGCAGTCCAGGACCATGCCAAGGAGGCAGCAAGGGAAGGCGGAGGCCACCCCAAGGTAGAGAGAGTCCCAGCAGGAGCCGGGGTCTCAGGAGCAGGAACAGGAGGGGCCAAAGCCTCAGCTTGGGGGACTGGTGCAGGAATCCATGAGGGGACCGCAGCTTTGGAAGACCGGTACGGGAATCGGTGCTGGGGCCTCTGGAGAGCTGCAGACTGGGACCTCTGGGGCAGGGGTTGGCGTGGAGGCTGAGGCTGCTGTGGGGCCGGCGTAGGATGCCAGAGCCGTCTTGGTGTCGGGACTGGAGGCTGAATTTGCCGTGGGTCCGGCAAGGGAGGCCTTAGCCGTCATGGGGCTGGCACTGGTGACTGAGGTTGCGGAGGCACTGGTACGGCCCTTAATGGCTCCACTAGTGGGCCTAGTAGGTCTACCAAGAGGACTAGGAGTTCTAAGAAGGGGCCTAGGGGCTCTTCAAAAAGGCATAACCTTCTGGGTGCAGCCACCGCCTGTAGCCTGCCCAGGGGCGAAGATTCTTGGCTCGGGAGCAGAGCTTTCTGGCTTGGGAGCAGAGCTTTTAGGATCTGGCTCAGCTCTGTGAGCCGATCCAACCTGGCCCCAGTCTCCTCCACTAGCTGCTGGTTATAAAATGATTGGTAATATCTGATACTGCACTGGCAGTGAGTGTAGATTTGTATGTTTACTCTTGCACTGAAATCAAAACAAGAAAATAAGTTTTAAAAAATACACAAATAACAAAGCCTATTCTCATCACATTGGGGTCACCAATTTTTGATGTGGCATGGCTGCCCACTGCTTAACTTGGTGCTAGGGTTAAATGCAGGGGAAGAATTTTGCGGGCCAGACATGAAAAAACAGAGCTAAGGAACAGATGAAGACACAGACCGGTGATAAGGTGAGGGTAATGCTCCATAATTCAAACTAAGGTATAAGCCGCAAATCTAAAGACCATTGAACAGACGGGCAATAATAGCTCCTAATCTCTGTTCAGCTTTACTCTCCGAACAGAGATTAGCTCACACCCACTAAGGGAACTAATGAAGTTCAATAACGGCCCCTTGTGGCATCGTAACACTGTCTCCTCTAGGCTGTGTATGCACATGTGTGACTGGAATGGGGGAGCTGGAGGCTGTGGTGTCTGTTGAACAGTAGGTGACACAGGATTAATTGTGACTGGCATCTGCAGTGCTGGCTTTCGCTATTGTAGCTTGGAGTTTCTCCTTTTTCTTGTTCTTTCCAGTGAGTTCTCCCAATTGCAGCTGAGCCACTTTCTGGAAAACCTGATCTTCCCTGATCTTTGACCTGCCTGTTTGTGTTTGTCCACTGCATACACCACATGAGCCACAAACTGCTCAAAAGTCTTAGCAACCAGTCCCACCACATCTTCCAGCTTTTGTGGAAATCCATCTAGAATCATTGTATGGAAAACTACTTTTATCAGGTCATCTTGATCTGGATCTTGTCCAACTTCTGCTCTACATTTCTTTTTCATGTGATGTACATAAGAAGAGGGGATTTCAGCTTCCCCTATTTGGTTGCCCTTCAGGGCTTTCAAATCCTTTTGAAATCTCTCATGGCATCCCACAACCTGTTACAATGTGGACTGAATGCTATGCAATCACAGGTTGCATTTACAGCTTGAAATCCCAGGCCAGCCCGTGTCATTACATCCTCCATAACCTTTAGCCCAATGATAAGGCTTTCACAATTCCTAAAGCTAGGAGACGCCCAAGTGTTTTCTCTTCAAAGTCCAGTATCCACTTCTGGTCTCCTTTATGCAAGTCTGGTAGACCACTGACCAGCCCCTTCCAGATCCTGGGTTTGCCATGGCACATAATGGCACAGCCTGTCATCCCTTTAGCAATATCGGTGTCTGGATATATATATATTCCCTGACCTTAATGTTCTGCCTTCATTTAGAAATGTCGTTTATTCTTTCTGTCGACATGTCCTTGAGCTTCTTTCCCCCACTGGACTGCACAGAATATCTTGTGCACTACTTGCTGTCTAATCTATCTTCTGAATAGTGTCAATAACCCTTTGAACTATGGCAGCCTTGACTCCCCACTTTGGTGTACGCCATTCGACTTTCTTTCCCTCACCAGTCTTCTTTACCTCACGGTCTACTCTGTACCACTTTTATCTGTTTTTTTTCTGCCTTTTTTCTTTTTTTCTTCTTTTTTTTTTATTTTATACTTACGATAACTGTACTCTCACCTGTCAGTGGCACACACACCAGTGTAGCGCCCTTTCCTGTGCTATCTTCATTACTATCCAAGGGCAGTGAACCTTTCGCTAAGATCTTCTCCAACATCTGCCCAGTAACATCAAACCTTCCCTCAATAACGGAATACTGGCGGCGAGGAGGGGTGTTATATTTTCTCATTTTTGTCTCTACTTAAAGTGAAAGTGACCATTCTGTCATACACAAACACACCACAGGACAAAATGAGAACAGCACAAAATTAATCCTCTCCATTTAACCCATTCACCAAGTGAAGCAGCGGGCAGCCAAGAACACAGTGCCTGGGGAGCAGTGTGCAGATGGTACCTTGTTCAATGGTACCTCAGTGGTGCTTAGGACCAACAAGAACCAACAAGTTCCTGATAGCAGGACCAGAGAAAAATAATTTCCCCTCAATTTTGAACAATTTTAGGATTCCCAGTTCCTAGAGTAGCCTAGAGGTTAGTGCGTTAGCCTTGCGATCAGGAAGTCATGAGTTCGACTCCCAAACTTTGCAGTTTCTTTTAATTTTCTTAATTAGTTTTGTTTTCATTTCCATTTTATCTTATTTTTATTTTACAATTTTTATCACAACTTTTTACCACATTATGCAATATTGTATTTTCACTTATCCTATTTATTACTGCTTCATTATTGTCATGGCTGCTGAGGGATAGAGACACAGCAGGAGCAGCAAGATGTATGTGAAAGGTGATATTTATTTAATGCAAACTCAAGCTTCAAGACCAGAACTTAATACATAAACGAAAGATAGGAAGTGTCCGCTCTCAGGGAGGTCCTTGACACTTCTACAGATGGCAGGGAACAAACACACTGTTGTTTGCTGAAAGCTCCTGCCCACTGTCCTTATTTCTTGGCCTTGAATCCTCTTAGTGGTAGTCCACTCCCGAGTGTGATTGGGGAGGTTTCACTCCTAAGAGAACACATAGAGGGAGAGAGAGAGAAGGAACAGAGAATATCACCCGGAGTCAGTTTGCGTGCCACTCACAACGCTGGCTCACTGAGCGTGATGGACCTTTTCTCTTCCTGTCCTTCTCCTTACTGAAATGCCTCTCCTCTCTGTCTCTCAGCCGTTTCCAATAATCACTGGTTTCTCATGTCACAAGCACCAACATATATGACAGCAACCCAGAGCTGGTATTCCCATTCCACACAGATTCTAGATATGGGTTCATGACGTACAGCTCCGCTTACAAATATGGTTTCTCAGCGTAGATTTCGCTTGGCTTCAACAAGTACATACAGGACACGAAAACCCGCAAACCCTCCAGCCAAGATGTAGTTCCCAAGTAATTGTTGGGTGAACACGCATCGATTCTCTGGCTCAACCTGGCTTTATCCACCCATCCATCCAATCACACACCAGACAATCGTACTCTCATTAAGGACAGCTGGACTGATCATTCTCTCAGACACACACACCTGTCTCCAGAGCCTACTTACTCCTAATATACCGGGGACCTACTTCTCCCCAGGTGAGGTGGAGGTTCACCAGATGTCACAATTATATTTTATTTCTTTATTGCTTTATTTCTTCTTCTTATCATTAATTAATGTGCTTACTTAATGTTTCACCCATCTAAAACAGCACAAAACAGAATAAATTTAAAGAGAGAGAAGTCACACACAAATACTTCATTCACACCTTAGTCACCAATCTTCTCAAATAATTCCAATCCAGCTCAACACACAGACAGACGGTTACTTTGCATACATATGCTGTCCTTATTTCATTCTCAGACAGCGGAGGTCAGCGGAAATCTCTCATTCATCTGTTCTAGGAACAACAGTCATTCATTCTCATGGTTCCTCCAGACATCACCGTTACACCCTCTTAGCAAGTAGCAGAACAAAGTCAGGTTTGTCAAGCCACACTTTCTTTAATATCTGCACCTTTACTATGAGCTGCTGCCAACCTAAAATCACTCAGGCCTTCTTAGCACTATACGTGACCTGTACCCCTTTAAAGGCTTTATATCTAGTTGCTCTGACAAATCAGACTAGTACTGAAATACATATTCAGATTATACTTACCTTTGGACCATGGCCCCATCTGTCTGACTGCACAATACTGCACCCCCAATATGGGTCTTACTTATTTTCAAATGTGTAATGCCAATTTGTATAATATATGAACTTGAATTCAGTTCTTTATATGAGAGGTATATGATTCTCCCAATGGCCTCTGAACCCCATACCACTGTTCTTTCACAGAACATAATTAAACAAAGGTAGCAGAATCAAAAAATGTTTACCTTTGTCATGTCAGGTGTGGGAAGAAGGACGCACAGACAAAATGTGAAGACTTTGTAAATACAGTTTTTATTCAAAAAAGCCACTCAAGCAAGCTTGCACACATTAACAGAAACTTAGGCTACACTTCAAGTCAAGTCAAGTCAAGTCAAGTCAAGTAGGTTTTCTTGTCATTTCTACCATATACACAGTACATAGTAAAAATGAAACAATGTTCCTACAGGAGCATGGTGCAACACAAGAGCAGAAGAGAACAGAACACAAGTGCAAAACAGGACAGAACACAAGAGCAACAATACCACTAAACGAGACAAGACAATGTTCAGTGCAAATGACAATGGCAGAAAAGCAATAAATATGCCTGTGCAGTTTGTGTAATGTTGTGTGTTATACAGAATGTGTAATATAAAAAGAATATTTTAACTGGTTGTTAGAGTCTGAGTTGTCCAAGGGGGTAGGAGTGATTGGTGGTGTGTGTGTGTTTGTGTATGTGTGTTTATGTTTATGCTTTTAGTTCTGGTTGAGGAGTCTGATGGCCTGTGGGACGAAGCTGTTTCCCATATCTTTTACCAGATGGGAGGAGGGAAAAGAGAGTGTGTGAGGGGTGAGTGGGGTCGTCAGCTTTGTGGATGAAATGAGTGAAGTAAATGTCTGTGACAGAGGGGAGAGAGACTCCAATGATCTTCTCAGCTGTTCTCACAACCCTCTGTAGGGTTTTGCAGTCTGACACATTGCAATTCCCATACCAGGCTGTGATGTAGCCACAGAGAATCTACAGAGAATACTCACTATAGTCCCTCTGTAGAACATGGTGAGGATTGGGGGTGGAAGATGTGCTCTCCTCAGTCTCCACAGAAAGAAGAGACGCTGCTGGGCCTTCTTGGTGACGGAGCTGGTGTTGAGGGTCCACGTAAGGTTCTCCGTGATGTGAACACCAAGGAACTCTGGTTGATCTCCACTGAGGAACCGCAGATGCTCAGTGGGGAGTAATCACATTGTGCCCTCCTGAAGTCAACAATCATCTCCTTTGTTTTCTTGACATTCCGGGACAAGTTGTTGGCTCTGCACCAGTCTGTCAGCCGTTGCATCTCCTCTCTGTACGGTACCTTGTCATTCCCGCTAATCAAACCCACCACTGTTGTGTCATCGGCAAACTTGATGATTAGGTTCAAGCTGTGCATTGCTGCACAGTTGTGGGTCAGCAGCGTGAACAGTAGAGGGCTGAGCACACAGACCTGGTGGGCCGCTGTGTTCAGCGTGGTGGTGCTGGAGACGTTGCTCCCAATCCTGACTGACTGAGGTCTCCCAGTCAGGAAGTCCAGGACCCAGTTTGTTACGTAGCCAAGTGCCTGGTTGTTTCCTGTCTCCTTTTTCTGTCTCTATTCTACTCTTAGTGCCCTGGAGAGGTGACGGATTGGCCCGGAGACACGCCACTCAAGTGACACGTCGACAGATGATTGGTCGAGAAACCTGTGGTGTGGAGTTTGGAGAGTGGTGCTTAGAGAGCTTATAGCTGTGATTAGTCTTTTGATTTGTATTTTGTAACTTCTGTGCTTTAGTGTGGCTTTTTGTTTGTTATCACTGTGTGGGATTCGGGCCGACACCTGGGGGAGGTTTTGCTTTAGGTCAATTGTGTGTTAGGTAGGTGTAGGGTAGGGTGACCAAGCGTCCTCTTTTGCCCGGACATGTCCACTTTTTACGTCCTGTCCGGGGCATCCTGGCGGGTTTTATAAATTCACGAAAATGTCCGGTTTTTCATAGAACCGTTACACGTGTACGTAAATTGACTGGCGTTTTGCACACAATACTAGGGTACTACTTTTTTGCGCAACGTAATTACCGGGAGGCAGCCTTGTGGGCAGGTTTGCGCTGCGCGCGCAAACACACAGGCACAAACAGGGAGCAGTGCAGACAGGGATCAGAGCAGAGAGCGGAGCAGTATTGCAGGGAAAATGCCGAAGCGTAAGTGCAGCTTCACCGATGAACTGCAAAGAAAATTTCCCACATACCGTCCCGGTCGGGACAAGTGGGAGGCGGAGTGCACCGTGTGCAAAGCCGGTACATATGTCTCGGTATCCAATAAAGGTGCTGGGGATCTGAAAGCCCACATGGACACCGAGAAACATAAAAAAGCTGTGCGAGGTGAGAGTTCATCTGCAAAGTTGACAGAGTTTTTTGTCAGACCAGGAAAAACAGAGGATGATGTAAATGCAGCAGAAGGTGCAATGGCTTTTCATACAGTGAAACATCACAACAGTTACAGGTCCATGGATTGCACCAGTACTTTGCTTAAAAAGGCATTTCCTGACTCTGACATTGCAAAAAAGTTTAGTAGTGCTCGCACCAAGACCGCAGCCATCGTCAATGGTGCTATAGCCCCCCACTCTGTTGAAATCACTCATGAAGCACTCAAAGAAATCCAGTACTGTGGTGTTTCCACAGACGGGAGTAACCACGGAGCAGTGAAAATATTCCCAGTCATAATCCAGTATTTTGACTGGAAGAAGGGTGGCGTGCAAACAAAATTGATTGAAGTTAAAGACACACCCAATGAGAGCAGAAACCATTGCAAAATATCTCACAGAAACCCTGACAAAAAACAATCTGTCGGAAAAATGCATTGCATTTACTGGAGACGACTGCAACACAAATTTTGGAGGAATCCGACGTGATGAAGCTGGAAAGAATGTGTTTGCCAATTTGAAGAGTTTGCTGCAAAACAAGACTCTGATCGGTGTGGGTTGCC